>JAPMOB010208610.1:0-46717 GCA_029875015.1 Lepomis gibbosus
TGTGTGTGTGTGTGTGTGTGTGTGTGTGTGTGTGTGTGTGTGTGTGTGTGTGTGTGTGTGTGTGTGTGTGTGTGTTAGGGCATTTATGCATGTGTGTTATGATCATGCACCATAAAAGGAGAAAACACCCTAAGTACAGTGCATGGAATGTAAAGAACTGCATGCTTTTGCTCATTAATTATGACGGTTCACATTTCTTTTCTAAAGCACACCATGCATTTCATTGATTTTCTTCTTCTATTCTAAATAGAAGTTTGCACAGAAGTTAAAAATCTATCTGAAAATCTATGGTGCCCTTTGAAAAATGGTCAGACCTCATGTAAATTATGTAAGGAAATTTAAAGTTCATTGGCTAAAATATGCAAAACCACACACACGGTCCATTTAAATTAACAGAATTTTACACAAAATTACAGTTGCAATTTGACTAAGCTGAATGACTCTTAGATGCAAAACAATTTGTTGAAAGTGGGGACAACTAAACGTTTCATGACAAAATAAGTCCACTGAACATTACAGATTTTTAATGTAAATTATTGTAAAGTTAGCCTCATACAGCCACCTCACAATTTTCACTTGAAGATTTTGCAGAGGTCTGCAAGGTTCAGGCTTACGTCAGGAGTCATTTCAAGACGGCTATGCTATAATAGATGTTTGACAGTCTCTGATTTGGTAGATATACCCTTCAATGATCTTTTCTTTGTATTTTCAAACTTGTCAGTTGCTCTGGAAAGATTTTGTGATCTGAAAGAACATTGTGATCTGTTTTTGAATATCAAGTGTTCAAGAGGAAGTGGATATTAAAGTACAAGGAGTTTTTTACTGGTTATGAAACAATTTAAATTTTATACTTACGCTTCTAGATGAAATACAGGAGCAAACAAGTCCATAGGGGAGAAGACTGGTTATTTTCATAGAGTTATTCTTCATGTCTGTCACCAGGTTAGATTTCCTTTCAAATTCAGAGGAAATGATTTACAGCACATAGACCGGAAGAGCCTATGTTTACATTTACCCCAGCAATGTTCAGCAGTGTATGTTAGTCTGTTAAAAGGAAGCAGGAGGAGATTTTCCTTAGAAAGTTTTATTTTTGCGCATTATCCTGCTAAAAGAGGCCACAGCCATCAGGGAATACCGTTTCCATGAAAGGGTGTAAAGGCCTTCAACAATGCTTAGGTAGGTGCTACGTGTCCAAGTAACATTCACGTGAAGGCAGGACCCAAGGTTTCCCAGCAGAACATTGCCCAAAGTAGTACACTGCGTCCGCCAGCCAGCTTGCCTTCTTCCCATAGTGCATCCATAGTGCCATGTGTTGCCAAGCGACACACATGCAACCGGTCATCCAGTGTTTTCCTTCATCTTCATCCAATTTTTTTATGTTTCTTTTTTAATGTCTTTTTCTAAGATCTTCCAGCTATAAAATGATAGATTAACTCTAATGTTGCTGTGAAAATAAACTTATGTCAGGAAGTAGCTTAAACTGAATTTATGCTGTCAGTGTTAAAATAAACTGAAAACAAAACATCTTTTCCATATCCATTAGGTTTTTAATTTTTCTAATGAAGAAATTTGTTTCTTTGCAATTTTTGGAAGACATGGTATTGTAAAATTTAAATAAACAAGCTATAAAGTGTAGAGCAGTGGATAAGATACCTGCCTTTGGTGTGGTTCAATTCCCACTGTGACCCACCACCAATGTGTCCCTGAACAAGACACTTAAGACACACAACAAGACACACAACAACCCCTAGCTGCTCCAGAGGTGTGCGACCTCTGACATGTACAGCAATTGTAAGTCGCTCTGGATAAAAGCGTCAGCTAAATGTAATGTAATGTCCTGGAAGGTATTTTTTCTAGTGTGGTGTGCTAAGCCAAGCTAACTGCCATGTGTAGCTTATTTACCTTAATTATATGAGATTGGAATCGATCTTGTCATATAACTCCCTGCAAGAGACGGAAAAGGTGTTTCACCCAAAAGGTTGAATTTTTTCTCTGAAACTACCTGATGTTTTGCACAGTTCTTAAGTGTTTTATAATGATGTGTATAAATTGATGCACATCATTGGAAAGCTCTTTTAGCTTTACAAAAAGTTTCACATGGCCTTGCCAGCTTCTGGACTTTATGCTTGTTATGACAAATCAGATGTCTGGTGTTTGGCATGACCTTGTGGTGCTCCAGTTATCTGGAAACACTGACAGAAGAGAGACATGCGCATGTGTGTGTTTGTAAGTGAGAATAAATGTCCAGTGGCACCACATCAGTGCACACGCATGTAAGTGGGCGGGGAGCCATCCCTCATTGTCCATGTGCTTCTCGCTTGCTCGTTAAAAGCTAATTTCTGCCCTCACAATCTCCTGTCCCCCACCACCACCCCTCCTTCTTCCCCTGGCTCTCTGTCTTGTGCGCTCAACAATAGTCTATTCTGTGCTGTCCCGTGCGAGTGGAGACACACCCAAAGCCAAGGCCACGGTGCGAGGGGAGATTGTTGGGCGGCAGCCAACTGAGCGGGACACTAGCTCGATTCTCGTCTGGGAGCATGGATCCTGCCTCGACCCAAGGGAAGAGGTGGTCTTGTCTGTTTGGTTGTAAATTCTAGCTGTCATTTAGTGGCACGATTCCCCAACTGGGGGTACTTCTGCAGTTGCCAGAGGTACGTGGAAAGATTTGGAAGTAGTGGAGTAGAAATATCTGCACAAATGTTCTCTGTTTAACTTCTTCTATGTTTCTCACCTCCTGTCAGTTTACAATGTCTGGTTGCCTCAAAAGTCCCCCACCTCTTCACATATCACAGGATCCCAACACACACGCATAATCTTGACCATGCCACCGGCTGAAGGGCACTCTATCGACCCTGTTATTCTCTATCGTGACAATCTGTTCCTAAGTGCCACAGCTGGAGCCCCCCCACCCACTCTGCTGCCTCCCCTGATAGGGCCTAGACTCTCTTCATTGTCTGATAACATAAATATGACACACCAACACACCATCTGAGGGTCCCTGTCTGCACCAGCCAGCCTAATTATATAATTATGCCTTGTCTGATTGTGCCCTGTGCAGCTGAGACGAGGGAGGGCCTTTGTGTGGCCGGTGGAATGCGGTGTGCTTGGCATTTTTCAGCGAAAGGGCAGCTTTCTGGAGGCCACTGCCAAAGGAGAGGAGAGGAGGGTGAGATCACGGTTGCTGGTGCCCACTCTTCATTTTCTCTCTCTTCTGTCCCTATCACTCAGTTCCATCTTGCTGAGCCTTTCTTGCCCATCTCTAGGTCTCTCTATCTTTCTCCGGATCTAGCTCTCTCTCACTTCTGGACAGTCCCATCTCTCTTCTGTGACTGCCATTCTTGCCCCGTCGCTCTTCCTCCACCTCCTCGTCTTCCTATCAAACAACCATTTTCTCTCCAACACTTAAGTCCCCGTCTGTTCTAAAGCTTCAAGTTTGGCAAATCCAGCTGTCTTCCGGATAAAGTGGCCTTTCGAGAGATGGAACGCGCAGGATTTGGCTCTACAATGATAAGAGCTGACAGGCTGCACTGGGCTACCACACCGATGTCTGATAGTGGACTTGGGGGCGACCGCTCCACTGCATGATCGGAAAGCATTGCTATTGTTTCTGGTCGAGAGCTGCTGAGAGGATAAGAGAGGCCAGAGCACGAGCAGGTGTTAGCAAAGATTACAGTATAAGCATGTCTGCTATTACCTTCTTCTTGATTCAAAGTCAAAAGTAACAAGGCGGGTGTCACATAAACCATGTCCTCCTACACTACAATAGATGATCCAGACCTTTTTCTGACAGTTACATCAAGGGCCTCTCAATCTTTGCATGCCGCTACAGGTGATTTTATGAGTTTTTATCAGAGGCCTTTTATGCTCACTAATGAAAACAGCAGGGTTAAGGGTATTTTGGTGCCAAAGTTTTCCCTCTGAATTCCTCTGTATGAGCTGCTGAATAATTCAAGAACATTTTGTCTTTTCAGCCGAGGTAGATTGCACTTTCAACCAAATATTCACTACATCTGAGATGAACTTGTGTCAGATCCTGCAACTGGCTCAAACATTTGTATGCAAACTAAGGTCTCTGGTTTTGAGATATTAAACATGTCCTTTCTACCCCTGTACACGTGTGCACTTTTGGCAGTAAATACAGGCACCACAAGAGAAACCTCAAGTTCATGTTGCCAATCAGCTGAAGTAAACAAATTTATCAGACAACCCAAGTGTAAAATCTGCATGCTGTCTGCAGCAAAAACACTGGTAATTAACATCCCTTGAGAAATTCCCATAGAATTCCAAGCTGTCCGTCTGATCCCTTTGCCCGCTTGTCAAAGACCCCCTCTGGTGATCACGCAGCATGGAGTATGTGAAAGAATGCTTTCGAGATATAGCAAGCAGGACACTGGGGGGGCAGTATTCCCATCTTAAGCTTCTCTACATGGCCCCAATGATTTTTTAAAGGCATCAATAAAATATACAAACAAAAGTGAAGATTTCATCAAAAAGTGCGACCGAGGTCTGTGCCAAGCAACCCCAAGACAATATGTTTAAATAAACAGAGAACTTGGATGAGAGAAATAGTTGGAGTGCTGGAGCCAAGAGTAGGACCTCTCCCACTATCAGCATGGCTGTGAGAGAGCACCATTGTTTTGCCGATCTCAAATAGCCCTGACAAATTGTGCTGAATGTAGAACCTCTGTTTAAACTAGAGGCATCTTCCAAAAACATGTTGGCACAGCGCCAGAACTGCATTTTCCCATCAGTGAAATGATCATCAGCCAGCGTCGTTCCACAGCACCCCTGCTGGTCAGTGCTGTTTCTCAAGATGTGAAGGGCATCTTCGACATGCAGACAAGATTTAAAATAAAGGGAGATTCTGTTGTGTTTTGGAGAGATGATCTGAAGAACTGAACTTCAGCTGAACTGAAATAACATGCGTTTTGATTTGTATTACAGAGCTTTGATTAGTGCTTCAAAATAAAAACACTTAAAATGTGGATAACTGATAACAGTCATTGTGCATTATATCATGCAGAAACTTTTTTCTCTCTTGCTAACAAAACCTTTCCTTCATACCGCCATCCTCCTTTTCTTTTCCCCTTCCTCTATTGTGTTACCCAGCTGACAGGTGGAGAGAAATACCAGATTTTTCCTGGTATTCACTGTCCACGCACTAATCATGACTTCATGTTACGGAGTATAAAATACCGTGCTGAGAGAGGGACAAGGGGAGTTTATTGGGAACAAATGTCAGAACAGATATATGCATGAATAATTTTCAGAAGTGATCAAACTATTTATTTATTTTTATTTATTTATTTATTTGTTCTGCACAGATATCACAAAGATACAGTACAAGGAGGGGAACGAAACCCACCTGGGTTTATACAGAGTTCCACTCCACTTACATGAATAAATAACAAAACAAAACAAAACAAACGGAAGACACGCAAACAAATTAATTGAATAATAATACATTGTTCTTATAACACAGTTCCATTTAAAGGGTGAATATCGAACAGAAGTCAAAACACTGTCCAGAGTTAATGATAGTTGAATGGTGCCACCATGTGTTAGTTTACATTAATTGCTGTTTAGGCCAAGACACCTTTTATCATTGACTTGTAAAACAGTAAGTCAATGAATCGATTGCAGATAATTGAATAATTGTTAAAGTCATTTCTCAAGTCTAAACTTCTGTAGGTTCAGCTTCTGAGTTATGGGCTTTTCTGTTTTTTGTCTTATGTGAGTAAACCAAACTTATTAAATCAAACAAATCTGTAAGTATAGCATCTTTCAAAATGCCAAATACAGATACTAAATAAGCAATATTCTATATAGTAATTGAATGTGTACGTTATGAATCTAGTGCACATGGCATTGTAAAGAAAGAAGAAATATGGCAACTGTAGGTACAGTCCAAGAAGATTGTTGTTTTTGAACTACGTGCACTTGTTCGTAATTGTTTGTTTGTGTTCAACCATTTGCGACTTAACCAGTCATTTGTACTGATGTTATGCTGTAGTCATTCTCAGGAGCTTGTTTCTGTATAGTAAGGGGGTGGCAGTCGATGTGTCTGAACTCAGCTGCAAAAAACCCAAAGAGACAGAAGAACAATATGACCAAGGCCCATTCACACACAGCAGCCCCAGATGGATAGCCTGTATTGTGGAGAATGGATAATGAAGCAGGGGAAGACGGTCAAGGAGCTAAACTCTCAATAAATGCATGTCATAATAAATCTGAATATGTTGTAAAAATGTGATTTTTGCCTTTAATCGACACTTTTCAAAATGGGTATTTGGGTGCATGTTACTTTTGTGTGAGATGTGATTCATGTTTGTATTCTCAGCCCCTTCCTTTTAATACCTCTCTGTCTGTAGCTTCCTGTTCCTGGTGCATTGGTTATGAAGTCACAAATAATGTGAGGAACCTTTCAAAATCTAACACTTTATACATGTACAGTGCCATTCACTTTGAGCAAAATCTGTCATTTAAAAAGAACCAATAGTCTGGACAGCTGCTGCATCTTTTTGAGTCTATACAGATCTCAGAAGTTATTCTTATGCACTCCAGAATCCAGCATGTAAACTTATTATTTACCATATCATAAAGGTTGAAATAGATGGTTAAACAAAGTGAAAAAAATTGTAAGATAAGTGTTAAATAACTTCTAGTTTAAAAGTTCAAATTAAAACATTTGGAACGCGGTGATGTTGATGAAGGGAAATAAGAATCAACTTAGCCTGGATTTTATATTTACCTAATATACTTTGTCTGATACTGTCAGATACATAGGATGGGAAGGATACTAACGATGGCCAGGACGGTACAGAGGATGCAGCAGGTCGCCCTGGCAGGCCCAACCCAGCATTGGTAATGTGACGGCTGAGCCCGATAAGTCAGAAACAGCTGTACCCAGAAGTAGGCCAAGCCGAGGAAGAAAGTCAGTAATGCTCCCGAAACATGAATTCTCTTTAAGACTGATTGCTAAATTGTGAAAGGGAGAATGGATTTTAGTGAGCACAGAGTGTTATGGATTAGAAAAAGAGAGATAAAAGATATATATTGTTTTATTATTATTATTGTTGTTGTTGTTGTTGTTGTTGTTATGTATTTATCCTTGTAAGTTGTTACCTTGCCAATGACAGAGATTCCTACAGAGGAGATGAATCCCAAAACAATGCTGGCTATTTTGGCCTTACTATGGTTACCATAGTCCCTAACCTGCTGGAAGTGGATCCCCACAATCCACGAGAGAGACAGACAGAGAGAGGCAGGGGCAGAAGATGGCAAAGATGGTATGGAAGTTACAATTTATGCTTCATATATATACAGTATCTCTCAAAAGTGAGTACATTTTTGTAAATATTTGTTTATATCTTTTCATATAACAACACTAACGAAATGACACTTTGCTACAATGTAAAGTAGTGAGTGTACAGCTTGTTTAACTTTGCTGTCCCCTTAAAACAATACATCACACAGCCGTTAATGTACTTCTGGGACGACAGCCATGCAGACCAATTTGAGGCCTGTTCTGAGTGGATCCTGTCCTGTTGAACTGCTGTAGGGTCTTGGCCACCGTGCTGCAGCTCATTTTAGGGGTCTTGCCAATGTTCTTGTAGCTTAGGCCATCCTTATGTGCAGCAAAATTATTTTTTCCTCAGAGAGTTCTTTGACATGAGGTTTAATGTTAAACTTCGAGTGACTAATATGAGGGAGTGTGAGAGCGATAACATCAAATTTAATACACCTGCTCCCCATTCACACCTGAGACCTTGTAACACTAAAGAGTCACATGACATCAGAAGGGAAAATGGCAAATTGGGGTGTACTCATTTTTGTTGCCAGCAGTTTAGACATTAACGACGTGTCACTTTTTATGTTTTGTAGAACTGTTTGGGTTTGTTTTTTTGTTAGTAGATAGGCCTATGAATTCAATTTAATTGTAATCTGTAACATGTTCATGCTTCTCACTGTGAATTTAAATAAATCTAAATAGACCAGTCTTTCCTGCAATGGATTGGCGACCTGTCCAGGGTGTATCCCGCCTTTCGCCCAATGTCAGCTGGGATTGGCTCCAGCCCCCCCCCGATCCCGTACGCAGGATAAGCAGTTGACGATGGATGGATGAGACCCGTCTTTCTCAAACTTAGGACCCGATTTTATTGGGTGAAATTAAGTCAAATGAACAACAAAGCTTTGCGGTGCTTAATTTAGAAATCAGGAAGTCCCAGAACACAGGGAGGTTGTTCCAGCGGGTCTGGGGAAGAGAAATAGTCTCTTTCTTTCTCTCTCTTCCTCATCTGTGGATCTCTACTTCCTAGAGGACTGCACCCTGAACTCTAGCTGAAATACTGAGCGTATTGCCTTATTGCTTCTACTTCCTCATTTTTCAGTGAAAGTTTGTTATGAGACAGTAAGAAACATACTTTTATGACATCATATACAGTTCAGTTCATTGCTTGTAGTCTTCTTTATCAGTGGGTCCTAATGAGACACCAAATGTCTCTATTGTGTCTTGAGCTGAAAAAGTTTGGGAACCCCTGCTTTATATTAATGTTCCCAAAATTATATATACAGGGTATCAATAAATACTGGGTATACATACTGAAACAGTAGGGAGGAAGACAAGAGGATTTATGTGTCTGTATATATACATATAACCAATTGCTGGGTCCCTCCTTACTGCCACTTATTCCCTGTCCTACTTATCTTCTACCTGGCAGGCGCAAGTACTAAGCATTACAACATACATAAATAAACAGTAAATTGTTTGCAGTCTTTACACATTTTAATTATAATAAAAATAATTATTTTTATTCATCACTTTTATTTTTTAATAGTCTTGTAATGGTACTGACCCATGATAACTGTCTGGGCTTTACTGAAGTGGTAAATGCTTCTCTGTTTGCTGTGGACATAACCCCCGACCCCCCTCCTCCTCTGAGGTTCAGTTTTGAGATAGGATTATAACATCGCAAGTACCTATGAAAACAAGCAAGAATGTGTTCATAAATTTGGAAGCTAAATACTCACACAGTCCAAATGCCTACAGTGCCAAAGACAGCCAGGGCAGCTGTACTGCAACATGTGGCTGTGGGCATCCACATGTTGCTGGGTTCATATGGAGGCAAACACCACTGCTACCTTTCCCTTACAAAGCAAAGGGGTCATGGGTAAAGCAAAAAAAACACACACACACACACACAGAGGAAAGATCATTTATAGTCCAAACTGAAAGTGTAGTTTTAAAATATGAATTACCTTAACGGTGAGAGAAAATACATTTGTACTCCCTTTGTGCTGAGGAACGTCTGTTTGTCTCTATTAAAACTTTGATTGAAAGTAGCTCATTCCATCTTTCCCATTACCATATTGATACTAGCAGATGATGTGAGCAGAGACAACATTGCACTTTCTTCACACATGTAGTTAACTTCGTGTCAGCAGTATACCACAGATGTGATGGTTGTGTTTAAGGTGTGTGGCTGCTGTGGGAGGAAGGATGTAGACTGAGAAGGGGGATGGGACAAATAAGACAATATTTTAAAAAGCTGAGAACCAAACCAAAAAAGCTTCATTCTTGCACTGGGAACAATCAACTGGGGCACTACACTGTGAGGTACAGCAACATGACTGTTTCTATTTAAAGGGCTGGGCTGGACTTTGAGTCATGTTTTTTTTTTCAGATTTACAACCTCTTTAAAAGTTCCTCCCATTTCTAATAGTGGGTTTCCTCTCCGGTATAGTTTACCTTCTCCTTTCCGTTAACAGAAAACACACCCTAAAGCCTAAACAGGATCTTGGATTTCCTAACAATTGAAATTGTAATGAATAAAACGTAGTCTCAGCAACCACTTTTAGGCCTTAGTGTCTAGGGATGATTGCAGGATTATTCATAAATTGGTGGATTAATAATTCACTCAAGTATTTAATTAGGGTTTTTATGAGCCGGTTGTAAAAACCCTTGATGCAAATAGACCCTTGCTCCCTGTCAATGGAGACAATAGATCAAACATCATTACTACAAAATGTAACTTGAGGTATGATTTTACATGAACACATTTCACATTCTATATTTGTTATTCAAATGCAGCAGAAATGAAAACACCTTGATAGAGATACGTTCATTGAAATGATTGTTCTTTATTGAGGCTACACAACATCATGAAATGTCTGGGCTTGTGTTCTTCACTGTATCCATGTGTTTATGTGTCAGAGCTCAAGCTCAATCTTGACATCCATCTTGGCCTTGTAAGGCTCTAGCAGGGGGCGTACTTCTTCAGACAGGAACCTGGCCACCTGGACAAGAGTATGCGACAGAATGAAAGAATGGATTATATTAAAAACCATTAGTTTGACATTCTGCGCACTTTTTTCGGCTTTAACATCAATCAGAAAAAAAACTGCAGCATGTTGATATGTATTTAGATATGTAAAAATAAACAAGGCGGAGAAGCAGTCAGGATGACAGCTAGAATAAAGATGAGAGGCTGTTCGTGTTGTACCTGCTGGGGGGCACGACCGATAAAGGTCTTGGGATCCAGTATGGCGTCTAGCTGCCCCAGAACGGGGGCGAAGTAGGGGTCTCGCTGGACTCTGGCCAGCAGGTCGTTATCACCGCCCTCCTGTTTGACCACAGCTGCTGCCTCCTGGGACAGAACACGAATCTTCTCGTGGCAGTCCTGAAGGAGTAGAAAGACATTTTTTAAGCACAACAGCTGATTACACAGCGGCAGGACACAGTGTCCCGCGCTACAAACGTATAAACTGCACCAATACCTGTCTGTTTCCTCCAGCCTTCACCATGGCCATAATGATGTTCTCTGTGGCCATGAAGGGTAGCTCATGGCGGATGTGTCTCTCAATGACTTTGGGGTAGACAACCAGTCCCTCTGTGATGTTCTGCAGAGTGCTGAGGATGATGTCAGCTGTCAGGAAGGACTCTGGCAAGGAGATCCTCCTGCACACAAATGAGGGGGAGGAAAAAGTTCTGTGTACTGTGATCCAGTACCTATTCAGAGCCAAGATTCCGTAACAAGTAATAGCTTCTTACTGGGTAACACTGTAGGCTGACACAAGGATATCCAAATATAGGGGGGAAAAAAGACATCCCAGCAAACCATCTGTAGGCTCTAAGGTGCTTGCATGCAGTAAGCTACCCACCCTGCTCCCCAGTGGAGGGGACCAGGTGTCGCAGGTCTACAGTAGGGAATGGCTGTTGTCCCTATGGATAGAAGAGCTACATCAAAGGGTGATTTTTCAGATCCACTGATTCAGGTATAGGGTTTTTTTTAAATGATTGCATGGACAGGAACACTAACTCAGGGAAAATGAGTGGAAATGGCATTTGTGTTTTCATGAAGAACTCCTTGTGTAATAATTAAAAACAAGATCTGCACCCCTGACCTTGAACTCATATGCTTAAGTTTACATCTGTTTATTTGCCCAGAGACTAGAGGGAACATAGTCTGTATACATCCCACCTAGTAGGAACACCGCGCTTGTGAGTCATGCGGATGCGCTGAACCACTAAGTAGCAAATCTTGATAGGTAGCATATGCTACCTGTTTCCACGCCCATAAATCTGTGCAACCTTGGCGTTGGGCATGTCGTCACACAGTGGTTGATTATAAGCAATATCAAAATAATTATTCATTATTAGTCTTAACAGAATATGCTGTTAAGACACCCTGATATCTTAAATAAAGATGTTACACCCTGATATCTTAAATAAAGATGTTATAATATAGTATTTCAACATGCTCCCCATCTCAACAACGCTATTTTGAGTACTGCAATCGACAGCGCTTTGCAAGATAATTGTCTTATATGACTGTAAGGAGAGAAATGCACTTTTATATTTGTAACAAATCTTTATTTAATTCAGTGATCAGTTGTTGTCATGCAGTCGTGAAGCTACCACAAACACCGTAAACTTTAAGTATGTTATTAATCTTGGCTACTTGACAGCTGATTCCATTTTCTGTCTTCAAAGAACAACAAAAAAGATTTACTGTTTGTCTTACTGTCATCTATATTTTGAGGTGTTGCTCCCTCGTTTCATTTCCTCCCACATGTGACATAATTGTAATATCAACATAAACTTTTACAGTTAATTTATATTTCTCATTTCCTGAAGCATTTTTACAGTTATTTTTCTCCCATAGTCACAGTGAGTTTCATCTGTCTGGTGTGGTGCCCAGAGAGCTGCAGAGACCTGGGAAGCCTCCTCAGTTTGCCAGACGTCTGTATCTGTAGGTTGGTGGACTGATGACAAGTAGGAACTGATGCTTTTGAGCAGAAGGTACAGGGCACCAAGCTGCAAATTTACCAGACAAGTTTTCCTTAGTTCCACTATCAAACTTCTAAACAGTAATAGTTTCTTAGGGAAAGGGGGGGGGGTCTACCACTATGGCTGTAGTGGGTGAATGTGTTACTGTTGGGGATTATGTAGTAATTTAAGTGTTAAATATTTTTGCACAGTGACTATGTGTGTAAATGAATGGCTGCTAAATGTTATTACACTGTTGTGTGTAGTGTGACTGTATTTGTTGAACGCTGTTAAATGTTATTCATGTGCAACATATATGATGGCACGGATGTTTGAGTGCTGCCAGACGCTGTCGTCTCTTAAATGCCAAAGACAAATTTCTCTTGAGACAATAAAAGCTAATCCTAATTTTAAAGTTGTTATGTCTGTTTAAAAATCAAATGTGTTGATCATAATAAAAACAGCAATTTATTGCCTGGGTTCCTGGCTTACCTGTTGGCGCTGTCGTCGAGCGTCCGCTCCAGCCACTGGACCGAGGCGGTCTGCAGCGGGTCAGCCATCAGTGCCACCAGATGTCGGGCCAAGCTACAGCAGCGCTCAGCACGCATGGGGTTCCTCTTGTAGGGCATGGCGCTGGAACCTGGAGGAAGACAACAACTTCACGGTGACATGCGGTTTGCGGCGTTACGTACAGTACAGGATAATCAGTGTTTGAGTTTCTGAAAGTGATCCAGCTCTAAGAGGCGAGTAAATTTACCTATCTGCTCTTTCTCAAAAGGCTCCTCAATCTCCTTCAGATTGGCGAGCAGGCGGATGTCTGTACAGATCTACAGAAGACAGATCGAAGATGAGCTTCATGCTAAGATCTAAGATCTTAAAGTCTTATTGAAGTCAGAGAAAGAGCAGTGCAGATTTCCATTTAACACCACTGGATGGCAGCATTTCTTTACACATTTCCAGGTTCTGCAGCTTACCTTGTGAACAGTAGCTCCCAAACTGGCCAACGTGGACAGACAGTCCACGTCCACCTTACGACTGTATGTCTGTCCAGTCACCAGGTAGGCTCTGCGTAGCGTGGGAACAATATCATCAGGGATAATAACAGAGCAAGTCCCTATAACCTGTTAAATGGCAACTTTGATTGTGGCATGTAATAGTTTATACAAACTGCTGCTATAAACTGCGTCTCCATTTCTGCTTGTCTTGTGTTATTAAGGAACAAATGTCTTCAATTTTACTTAACGGTAAAATACTTAGCAATATTACAGGCAGGAATTGTAAATGTCTTTTCGTTTTATCACAGAGCTTACTTTTTGAAGCCTGCCATCTCTGTCACTTTTCTGTCAAGCTCCTCCACCTGGTGAAAGAAAATGATTAAACCTTAGAATTGTTTCATTCAAGTCCATGATAATACAATGTATCTGAGTTTAAAAATCGTCGTAATTGTTGACCTTGTCATGGTCCCCCTGAAAGAGCTGCAAGAAGCTGGCCTGGGTGCCAGTGGTCCCCTTGACCCCCCGGAAACGCAGGTCATCGTGAGCTCGCTGCAGGTTCCGCATGTCCATGGCCAAGTCCTGCAGCCACAGACATGCTCGCTTTCCTACCGTGGTCAGCTGGGCGGGTCTGCAGGCAATGACAGAAGAGAGGGAAAACATGTAAACACTGCATGTTCTTTATATGAAGAAACTGATAACACCATGTTTAAACACAGCAAACAGGATGCATCTGATGAGATGACCCTCTCAGAGATGCAGCTGGATTCAGACTCACTGATAGTGTGTGAAGCCAAGCGTGGGGAGGTCAGCGTATTTCTCTGCAAAGTTTGCCAGTCTGTCAATGACTCTGGCTAGCTGTGGAAAGAAGAACAAAGAATTTAAGCACTGAATTATTGCATAACTCACTGTCATTACTTACACCCATTCAACCCTCACATGCCATGCTTATTTATGTTGTATTCTATGTGTGTTGTGACAACACAGTGAAATTTACATTGTTGACTTGTTATTGAACAGCTGAGGCTGGCAGGGGGAAAAAAAAAGAACAAAACAGTCCTTCTGCACCCCTGTTTCCATCAATTTCATGGATGCACAACTGGATGGCTGTGCATATTTTCTGGCAAACAGCTGAGCCTCACCTTAGGCAAGAGAATTTCAAATCCATCCCGCAGCATGATCAGATCCTGAGGGAGAAAAACATAAAGACTTAGAGAACATAAAAACCTTTAAAGAAAGCACTTTGTATTTGAGAAATGTGTTATATATTCTGTATAGGAATTGTTTTATCTACCGCACAAAAAGGCACACATACATACATACATACAAGACATATACAAAATACATACAATTACTGATCATGTAATCAAGTGAATAATGCAAGATGTACTTGTGTATATGCTGTCAATCATAATTACAGTATTGTCTCCCACGTAGCAGGAGGTGGCACCGAGGTGGATGATGGGAGCAGCAGTGGGGCAGCAGTGTGCGAAGGTGTGGACGTGAGCCATGACATCGTGCCTGAGCTTCCGCTCCTCCTCGGCCGCCATGGCGAAGTCAATGTCCTTTTCGTGGCTCTCCATCTCCAGAATCTGGGCGTCCGTGATGGGCAGACCCAAAGCCTGAGGAGGATGAAGACAGAAAAAGAGGCTCAGTGAAAAAAAGCCTGTCCACTGATGAATTTCATAAGTTAGAGTGGAAAAAAATTATTGGATAATTAATTAATCATTTCAGTAATTTTTCAAGCAATGTAGTTTCAGCTTCTCAAAGGAAAGGATTTGCTGCTTCTCTTTGTCACACATCATAGTGAACTGAATATCTTTGGGGTTTTGTTTGTTGGGCTCTGGGAAATTCTGGAGGGCATTACAAAAAAATTTAAATTTCATAGGCTGATAATTGAAAAAGCAACCAGGAGAGGAATCAATTCTGAAAACTATGTTACAGTCTAATCTGGGCAAAGGTGACATGGCTGTTTGCTGCTGGTAATGTCCTGTAAATGTTTTAGCCAATTACATATCACTTTAAATAGTTTGAACAGGAGACAGAGAGCTGGATGATGACATTAGTTATCCTTTCTGACTTTTCTTCAGTCTTGACAGGCATGTGCTCTCCTCGTGAGAAGAACTCTATATCCTGATTAGATTACAGTTTTTTTCTATTGTGACAGGGCAGTCATGGGACGAGATTACAGAATGGGTTCATTGAGAAATTAAGAGTCTCTCTCTCCTTTCACGTTACAACACAGTTCGATGACAATTCCAAGCAAATAGTGACTCAACACAAGAGTTGCACAAAAAGGTGAATAGCAACAGTTTTGAGGGGGGAAAAACACTATAAAAGCTACTATACTATACTATTCAGAAGAAAGGCTTGGCTTAAGCTGGTAATGCAGCCTCTCAGGGGGCGGTCTCCTGTTACTGTGACATTCTCTGCAGGCTATTTTCAGACACAAACACACAGTCGCAGCCACAGGCCTCACTAGCTCTGCACAGGCAAACTGTAGCAAAGCTAAACCCCCTGAGTCTCTAAAAATACAGGGAAAAGTCGAGGGGACAGCATGTTTACGTCTAAGTGTGTGCGTGTCTCTCATAGGTCATGTGAGAAAGGGTATATCAGCAGTTAAATGTCCTGTCCTCTTCAATATGACCAATGCAGAATTAAGTTTGGGTATTTATGATGCCTGCAGAGTATTTTTAATAGATATTTTGAAATCATAAGAAAGTACAAAATTCTGCTTAGTTAAACATAACTTGTGTCTTTTTGATAAACCTTGACCTTTTGTGTGTTAAAACTGTCCTGGGGGAATCGCATGGCTATTTGGTTAATTTCTAGTGGAGACCACAGGTTTCCAAAGAAACACATGAAGAATATTTCCATTTGATGGAGTGGTGCAACATTACAAAACGTGGAGTCTTGGGTTTGAATATTTCACAACTTCAGTTCAGTTTTCAACCTCCAACCTAGAACTGCTAACAACTGTTTAAGATATGTATTGTTCTGCTTGTTGAATGGTACAAGGATTGACTATATAAAAGGGTACAAGGTGTAGACACAGCACTCTGCCTGAACACCATGCTTTCTTAAAACTATATTTAGAGCAGGGAACGTGATAGGGCTCTCTGAAGGTCGCAAACTTCAGCTCATTAGACTGACAGAGCATGAACAAAAGTGTGTAACTTAGATAAGCACAATAATAGCACGGACACAGGGTAAGTTAGGTCTGCTGGTACTACAAAGTCTCAAACCTTCTCAGCCTTGGCCAGGTATATCCACAGTTTTCTCCAGGTTGTGAATTTCTTCCTGTCACTGAAGTTGTATGCCATTTCTTTGCTCGCATATCTCGACACTAGGGGGGAGCGGTACTTCATGAAGTCGTCTGCTGCTTCCATGTTTGACAATGTGGTGTCCACTAAAACACCCGCGAAAACCCTACACCTCCAGCTACACCAAAGACTGATGTTCCACACTAGCTTCCTTCCTTCCTGGGTATACTGGATATACTGCTGCTTCTTCTTCTTCTTCTTCTTCTTCTTCTTCTTCTTCTGGTGTGGTTGCAACCATGGCTTACTGCCACCTACTGTAGCGGAGTATGTTGCATAAGTTATGACAACATTATACTGTTTTACATCATAATTAATGTAAATAAATAAATCCTTTATAACCCTATCCTATTCCACACAGATTTCTGTATGTCATGTACCCCTCTCCTGCTGTTCAAAACACACCCTCAAGGCTCTATTTCCTTCCTGCCTGAGATCTATCTATCTTTTGATTTAGCCTCATCTTCTCATCCCCATATTTCCGACAATGCAACAATATAACAATTGTTCTACACTTTCTGTTATTTTACAATACTAACATTCATCTGATTGATTTTTACCTAACAAAACAATGTTTTATTTAACCCTGTGTGGTCCATCCTTCGTCTGGTTAAATCTGTCTAATTTCCCTTCTGTTTCTTCTGGTCACACCCTGTTCTTTAATAGACTTCTGCACACTGCAATATTTCCTTCCACTACTATCCATGCCCCACCTGTCCTGCCATTTCTTTTTTGATCGTTATAGCTTCTCCTTTACCAAAGGGGTATGTTAACATCCAGGTTGATTTTTTAGCTATTTTGTCTGCTCATTCATTCCCTTTTACATGGGCTGCCTTTTTGGACTGCATATAAAAAGACAGATACCCAGCAGTGTAAATAAACTGTGATGGATTTTCTAGCATTAAATCTTCGCTATTAGACTTCATATTTTGAATATTGTAAAGGCCCTCTACCGCTACA
Organism: Lepomis gibbosus; assembly: GCA_029875015.1. Lineage (NCBI taxonomy): Eukaryota > Metazoa > Chordata > Actinopteri > Centrarchiformes > Centrarchidae > Lepomis > Lepomis gibbosus. Next base: position 17,541 of record JAPMOB010208610.1, read on the forward strand.
TTGCAAACCTACAATGATCGCCATCATCTCTGCCATGTAAACTGATTAAGTGATCTTTTCCCAGTACTTGGATGCATTCATAGGTGTCATTTACACAAGGAACCTTTTTGAAATGGCTGAATTTGTCCACTAACTTTTTGAATAGCTTGCAATAAGAATATCTTCTCGGGAACCCAGTATTGTGCATAGTCACATCTCATGAGCTAATTGTTTGGTCTCGCCCCTACTACCACCTTTTACTCAAAGTGACGCCCTTGCATTCATCGGTGGTATGTAGGTATGGTATGTTCCTATGCCTATCTTCTTCATCTTTGGACCGGTCTGTATTGTAATAAAGGGTCAAGCTCACTGAAGACACTGATGCACTCATAACAGTGAGAGGGTGATTTATTGCAGCTTCCAACACGCAGTTATCACTGTTACATCTCGGCTACGAAGCCCACTTAACTTAACACCTGATAGCCCCCACCTAGGTCGCCCCTTAATGGTACTGTACTGCCTGACTGCAAATAACACATACCATTCATGTTGCAACATGTATAAATATCTATACTTATTGGCTTCTTATAACGTTAGGCTACTGACTTGTCAGGCGTCCTTTCCCACACTATTCCCATTTTTCCTTTAGTTCACGTTTTGGAAACAGCCGGTGTTCTGACGATTTGCTTCCTTGTCGAAAAACGCTACCTTTATGCAAATCGATCAAGTATAAACTCTAACCAATGCGCATGCGCAGAACTAAGTAAACGGTAGTAGCTACATCTCGATAGGTAGCACAAACTGTCAGAACATCCGAAGACAGCCACATGGAGAAGCGGTGTGCTGCCAGCCAAACGTCGTCAGGTCTAGTCTGAATGTGACACTCGATGTGACGGTGTAGGCTACGGCACAGTGGCGCTACTCTGTCATCGCCTAATTGCTCTTTAGGTTCGTTCAAAAAACAAAACAACGCTTCAGTACCTACAAGTGCGTCAGCAAACGTTACAAAATGTATAAATGGTCTTTTATTTAAAGTGCATAACGAATTGACCGTGTAATTTCTTACGTAGGCTACTGTTCTTGGGGTCCGTGAATGTATTTTGCCATATAGCGCACATAATTAACTGGAAAGGAGCCAAGGATGAGCTCAGACAGTAAGAATGATTTATGTCGTTTCTGTGCCCAACATCACATGGTCCTTCAGAACTGATTCACACTAAGGTGACAGTGCTTTGAATCCTATGCAATTAGGCTAGATAACGTCTCACAGTCATCTGCTATTTATAGGAGTTTTTTATGTATTATGTAAGCCATAGCTGCACGTGTCTTACATCAGGATTTAAATCTATTCATGCGGTATACATCCTCATCCAAGCTTCACAATATTTCTGTGTCTGCAGGCATCATATAAATAGTTGTGTTTGTGCATGATGAAGCAGCTGGGGAATACATCCAGCTGTAAACAGAGAACAGAGTGATCTCTCTCTCTCTCTTTCTCTTTCTCTCTCTCTCTGTCTATCCATCTTTCTATCTGTCCTCCTGACTGCAGTCTGCATACAGTGCCACACTGCTGCTGCTGCTGTGTGATACGAGCAAGTGGGAGGATCAGCTTCCTCTGTTTTGAGGAAAAAATGACGAGACATCTTCCCCGAGCTGCTGCAGCAGGGGTGGATTTGGCTTCCTGTCTATTGCATTGCACAATCTTTTGCTTTTGCTTGGACAGATAAAAAAAACAAAAGAGGGCGCGTTGGAAGACAAGGAGAAGAGGAGAGAAGCTAGGGAGGAAAGGACGGAAAAGAGCCATAGTAGGGTGAGGGGGTGTGGAAAACAATAATAAAAAAGAGAGGAGAAGTTGAATGGCAGAGTATGTATGAAGAGATAAAGGGTAGGAAGGGGTAGACACAGGGGACAGAAGATAGAGTGAGTTACACTGCAGTAGAATGAGGGTTAGAGTGAAAGTGAGAGCCAAGAAGCATTTGAGCTGTCAGCCTTTCGCACGGCACTCAGGATCCGTCGCTTTCTGAAAAGGCAAGAAGAGGAATCCACCGTGGAGGCGAGAAGGAGAAGGAGGAGGGGTACCGAGGAGGAGGAAGCCAGAGGTTCCACACACAAGATGGCTGCTGTGTCCTCTGCCTCTGACACAGGTAAGTGGGCTTTAATCCTTTAGCTGCACACCTCTCTGTAGATTCCCCCGCCATCACCGTTCGTTCAGTTACAGCATCCGCGGTAAACTCAGACCCATTTCATGTTTGGATCAAACATCCACAGTACTGGCAAACTGTTGCTTGAGTCAACTTCTGTGTTAAGCAGCTCACATGGAAAGTGTCAGCTGCAGGAAGTAACAGGGTAAATCAGTAAACCTCCTTCTCTTCCTCTATAATCTATCCCTCTTGTTATCCACACAGAGCATGAGTCATTCCTCTTGCCATCCTCTGAATATTCATATTCTTCTGTTATCAAAACATTTATCTTTTTCGTCTAACTTTTACTCAAAGTAAATCCTATCGTGTCCACATGCCATTCTGTCTGGAAGAAGTCCAAGGTCCCTCCTCTCTGACCCAATTTTTCTGAAGGCCAGAGGAAAACAAAGAGGAGACGTGCTGGCAGGAGGGTTAGGCGAAAAGAAGGGGATAAGGAAGCATAGAAGAGAAAGCAGTTATGGAGAAGAGAGCAAGGAGCTCATTTAAAACGGACACACAGGGGAAGTCTAAGAAGAAATGAGGGGGGGAGTGCATGAGTTGGAAAAGGACAAAACTATATGTTGCAGTTGAAAGTTTCCTCTTCTGGGCACAAGACATCACTTCAGAGGCAGAAGAGGGGATTAAAACAGAATAATAAAGTAAAGATAATTTCCTGTGGGGGGACATCTGCTGGGCTTCAGGCAGAAGTCAGAAAATAAAACCAACAAACCTGTCCTTGTGGTGAACCTCCAGTCTAATCTTTCTGTGTTTCACCAGGGGACCCCAGGGGCCGACACCCCCCTGAGCGCAGACTGCTGATCCTGGGGGGGCCACAGTCTGGTAAGACCTCCACCGCCAACACCATCCTGGGGGATGAGGTCTTCGACGCTGGGACAGAGACTACACACAGCAACGTGGGCCAGACAGAGATCTACGGGCGACGGGTCACTGTGGTCGACACCCCGCCATGGGCTATCCACAGTGACCCTGAGGACAACACCGAAGCTGACAACAACGACAACGCCGGCGCGGAGTCGGACAGCCCAGCGCAGCCAGCGCCGAGCCTGGACAGCGAGGGGCCTTGCATGGGGGCCATTCTCTGCCCTCCCGGACCCCACGCCATCCTGCTGGTGGTGTCGGTCACCCAGCCCTTCACTGATATCCAGAGGAGGGCTGCAGAGGACCAGCTGGGGGCCCTGGGCGGAGGCACCTGGAGGTACTCCATGGTGGTCTTCACTGGGGTGGACAAGCTGCCCAGCGGTGTCTTCATTGAGGAGCACATAGCGAACACTGGAGAGTCCCTGCAGTGGCTGGTGGAAAGATGTGGAAGCAGGTACAATGTCTGTTTTCTCTCCCTCTCTCTTTGATTTCTCAAACACCCGCTCCAATGTCTGCGTGACAAATGTGTGTCAGGTCTTTGTTAGCCCTGTGCAAGCCCTGAGCATCAGTGCAGCAGCAGTTCAATAGACAGCAGATTTTATTTACATATCAAAGTGTGTTTGCAGGTCTTGGGGAGAGCTATTGCATGCTGTAAAGCCTGTTGTGGCTCCAGAGGGAGCTGTGTGTGAAGTCTGATCAACTGCCTCAAGTGATGTCATTCCCGCTCCTCATCTATGCTTGTGGCTCGAGGCTACATTAGCCGCTACTAGCAGAATCACTGACTAAACTGTTAATGGTTTTGTTGCATTGTGGGTAATGTAGGCACCAGGTTTTGATGAGGAAGAAGAAAGCATGGGACAAAAAAGGCATCTCTTGTTCTGTCCATCGGGAGGCAGATTATGTTATGGAGGAGTGCCCCGATTAATCAGTGGCGCACTCTTTTCACAGGGTGACTTTGCGTCTACATATCTGATCTTTTTAAACCATCAAATCTCATTTGAATAGATCAAAGAGGCACTCCAGCGATTTAGTATTGTGTTTGTATAAAGTGAGGGAACTCATAAGAGTCAGATTAAATAACAAATGATCAAAATTGAATTCTGACTTTGAGCCCTATTAATCTACATTCTCCACATGTCAGGCTTTCTTTAAAAAAAAGTGTCAAGCCAAAACTGAGAAAACCCTGGTGCCATCACAATGACATCAGCAGTGTTTTTTTTTACTTCGCCATAATAAACAATGTGGTGCTCTGTAAGCTCTGTAAATTGGAAATGGCTTATCACTGCAGTAAAACTGCTATGCACAGACCCTTGAAGCAAAATCATCCCGGAGCACTTTTTCAAGACAGCACCTCAAATCCCATTTACTTTTTGTCCCCACACAAGTACGATATATTAGGATGAACGACACGAGGAACATGTTTCTGTAAGTAGTATTCACTTAAAATTGCTTTTCTGGATGTTTCTTCATCGCCCCTATGTTTAAAGTAATATCTGCACCGTTGCTGTGACTTAAACTAACATTACTACAAATCATTTCTTATATTTCTTGATCCACGCTGATGGAAAAATTAATTTGCCAGTGATTATCTACTCCAGTGATGAAATAAACCCATGTCATAAGTTTTAAGTCGAGTACTTAAGTCCAAATACAAGTTTTCCAGTCCAGGGGAAGGGTGGACATACAGTGTTTATATTAATCTAGGTCCATTTTTTTTTGCTGATCTGGCATCTGACATATAAGGTCTGTTATCATTATTGATATCATCATCAACACATCAGTGATTAAGAAATTAGTTTATGTGTCAGTTTTTCAGGATGATGATATAGAATGATGAAAACAGTGAGAGTATTTGAAGGTTTTGATCTTTATTTTGGATGAATTAATTGTTCTATTAGGTAAAAAAAATTGTTACCATCAGGTGCGCCCCTTGCATTCAACTGTTTTTACGCTACAGTGAACTTTATGAGTAAAATTGGTGGAGTGCCCCTTTAAGAATGTGTTTCTTCCACCTGCAGGTACCACGCCTTTGACAACACTCGGAAAGACGCGGAAGACAACACACAGGTACCCGAGCTGATGGAAAAGGTGGAGGAAATGATAACTGACAACCAAGGTTTGTTTTTCACATTGAGTGATGTTCCTCGAATCTTGTGCTGTGATACACAAAATAATAATCCTGTATGCAGAACTTAACTTCTGCCGTTTTTGTATTATGACGTGTAATTATGAATGATTACACCCATTGTGTTATAGAACTGATTGGAAACAGTGGATAATGTTTTATTGCTGCCGTGCAGGCTGGTACTTTGAGGTGAATGAGCTGATTTTACTGGAGGAAGAGCAGGCCAGGAGAGCTCTGGAAGAAGAGAGGATGAGGATGGAGGAGCACGCTAGACAGAGGGAGCAGATGATCGGAGGACCTCCCAGAGGTACGAGGGAGCTGGGCGTGTGTTAGTGTGTGTTGATGTGTGTAAGTTAGTAAGTCATGGGGTCATAATACTGCTCCTAGATAGGAACAGACCTCTTGGTGTTCTGGGAAACAGCTTACTCATAAGTCGTTAAATTATTTTTTCCTAATGGTTTTGCATTCTCTCATCATGTTTCTCTCCTTGTCTCATTCTTTCTTTGTCTGCCTTTCTCTCTGTCCTTCTGGGTTCACAGAGTTGAGACTGCTCTTGTTGGGCTGGAAGGGCGTTGGAAAGAGCTCGGTGGGGAACTCCATCCTGGGCCGTCGGTACTTTGAATCGGGCCAGGAGACGGAGCTGTGCCTTAGGAGGCAGGCGCTCGTTTCCGGTCGTCGGATCACTATAGTCGACACCCCGGGCTGGGATTGGTTCTCAGTGAGGCGAACCCCGAAGCGCATCCGCCAAGAGTCCCAGCGCGGAGCTGCCCTCCTGCGACCTGGACCCCACACCCTGCTGCTGGTCCTCCCCGTCGTCTCGTCCCTCACTGCCAGGAAGCGGCGAACACTCCTGGCTCACATAGAGACTCTGTTCGGTGACACTGCGTGCCTCCACACCATGGTGCTGTTCAGCTGTGGTGATTGGTTGGGCCGCACGCCCATCGAGGAGCACATTCTGAGAGGTGGGCGGGAGCTGCAAAGACTACTTGAATTCTGTGGGAACTATTACCACGTCCTGGACAGTAAGACTCCTGGAAAGGACAGGAGTGTGTCAGTCCTCCTGGATAAGATAGAGGAGATGATCAGAGAGAACGGAGACAAGGCTTTCCTCCCCATACAGACCGAGTGGTGTAAGTCACACAATTTTATTCTCACATATATTTTCCTATATATTTTCTGTCTTGCGTCACAGTGAAAACAGATTTACATGTATGTCTGTGTGTCCAACCACTGAAATTTCATACAATACATCCATCTAATATGTGTGTGTTGCATTTGACAGTGAGCGAGGAGAGCTCATACTCTTCTGACAACACTGAGCCTGAGGATGACTGTCGAGGGTGCCAGCTGCAGTGACCCGCTCGCACTAAAAGGAAAGTGGTCCCGCTTTTTATCATTGTTCTGAGTCTCCAGTAGACCCGAAACATCACCATGTGTAACTTGAACCTCATCAAGATACCCCGTTCAGACTGAAGAGTTTTCGGGAAAATTAAATGAGTAGCTTTTTTTGTTAGAACTGTAAAGACCAAACTAACTGATCTACGACCCGGACTGAAAGTGCAAATACTCCTCGAACCCAAGAGGAGGAGAAATATCCTGCTTCTGCTTCAAGGGACTAGAGCTCAATCCCTGTCCATGAGCATGTACACAAATATTAACTGCTGCTAAAGAGACCCTGTTTCCACACTGCGGAGTAAAGAATTACTCGTCATTGTAACTATGTTCAGACTGCACTGATAAACTTTGTATTACAAGTTGAAAGCGTAAAATCAAAACCAAAAGGGAAATGCTTAAAAAGGCAATATTATCATAACTAGTGATATAGGGTGGTAGGACTCAGGTCTGCCGTAAGTTTGTCACTCTTGGTTACTGTAAGACTAAGAGGATTGTCTCTATGTGTGACTTGTACCCTGACTTTTACGTCATCCCCCGTTCTGCATCAAGTGCCATTTCTGTCATTCAGTTCAAAGTAGTTTGAATCAACAAAGGTTCAAAGGAAACGGTTTGACTGAATATACCAAATTTGGTTTGGTATATTCACTCAAACGTGGACAGTGTGACAAAAGATAATAATGTGTACTGGAACATGTGCACAATAATGTAACAGAAAAAAGTACAGACATGAAAAATCCGATAAGGCTCTGCTCTTTCACATGAGTGAAATTAAATTCCTTTTCGGTAACATTTGGTTTGTTTCTGCTCAGGGAGTCAGGATTGAAATGCTTCCTCCAGGACAAAATCTGGTATATTTAAAGAATATTTGATTAATGCTGATTGCCAAACCACTGTTTGCTGGAAGAGAGTCAGCGTTTGCGCTTTGGTTGGAACTGGTTCATTTCGGTTCTCTTGTGCTAAAGAAGATCAGTTGGATAAGGAAGTAAGGAAATATAGTCATTCTTAGCTCACCTCTGCTGTAGCATTCATGTACCCGAGGAGCTCTAAAAAAAAAAAAAGTAATGAAAGGCTGAAACTGCGTGCAGTCTCAGATCCCTGCGGAGCAGCTTGGGCTGGCTCCGCTTCGCTGTATCTGGTCATGCATCCAGTGCATATATCGACAAGGTAGAAACAGCTACGTGCCTCAGCATCAAAGCGTGAGAGTGGGTGTACGGCCCTGCGGCAGGGCAGTACGCTCTAGGCTACATTCAGCTTTCGCATGCTACAGAAACAACATAACCTCATGAACCACTCGAGCTCAAATAGGGCTTTTACTACCTTTTTCTACATCATCGAGACATCTGTTCCTGACGTCGACAACGGTGTTTTGAAAAAATAATATATATATATATATATATATTCAGCTCTCAGAGGCATGTTAAAACATCGCATGCAGGACAACACGAACCTATAGAGTTGAAGGCAACCTCACGTCTTATTCCCCTGACTCTTGCTTGAGCAAGTCTATATGGGGATTTCTGGTAAAACATCACATCTTCTACCTTTACAACTGCAAAAAAAGAAAGAAAAAGAGAATTCACGCTCTGAAAGGTACAAATAAAAGCATATATAATGTGTGACCGATACCACTGCCATGCCGTTCAGTTTTATTTTTTACAAACCCTGACACTGCTTCCTCTATGCTTTACTGACTCTGTGCTTCATCTTGTGATGTAGGCTACCGCAGCACTTAGTGACAAGCATGACTTGACAATTTGATATGATGTTTAAAACATTCATTTGGAGTCTTAGAGTCCCACTTCACCTGTGAATATATTGTATAAGCCGTGTATATTTACAGTGTAAAATATGTTCCATTGTACTTTTAGCCAGGCATTTTGCACTGTGTAGATTCTACCACTTTATTGTAGCCAAAGTGACGTTATTTCCTGTGTGGTCCTTCCCAAATGGTGATTGCATCATCAGTATTCTGCACATCCTCAGACAATAAAAGATATGGATATATTGTTGTGTATTTTTGGTTTTCATCATGCTTTTTTTTTAAATCTGCCGTGTACTTTGCTCTCATCAACGGACCGCAGTCATGTCCTATGAGACAAAAGTCATAATTATTCTGACATGCAGTCGATAAGTCTGTGGTAGGAGTAGTAATTGTGGAGTCTTGTCACTTGGTGGCGCTGTAGCAAGTGGCTATGTCTGCCACCCACAGAAATACTGCTTGTGTGGATAATTACACTCCTAGGTCAAGGGTTTAGAGTGTTTAATAAATTAATGAAAAGAAGTCCAAGGATTTTATGTGGAACCTTTTTTTTGTTTGGTTTAGGCACAATAAAAGCTTTTATCTTAATTCAATCAAGTTTACCTTGCCAAAAACTACTGTTAGTACATACAGTGGGCATACAGTACTGCATTTTGTAGGGTTGTATTAATCCTGGCTGTCTTATCTAGTCAGGTAACCATGTCTCAGCGAGCTCTATATAAGATGTGGCCTTTCATATTGTTCAGAAAGTAATAATCTGATAATTATCTCTTGAAAAATGAGGACATTCCACCGGGTTTTTCTGGAGGAAACATTTTTCCTATTGTAAGTAGCTCTGCACCAGCTTGACTTTGGCGTGCCTCCAGATATAGATTGTCCCTAAGCTATCTGGACAAAAGCCTGGGCCAATTACAGTGTGAATACCTAGGGCCAGTTGTTAGCTGAACGTGCGCATTTTTGTGATATTATTCAAGCTGTGCCTAGGTCAGCACCAGTCAGCACTTCCTTTTTTTAATCATTCTTGCGCACACTAACAAATACATGTGTATTCTTTACACTTTAACTAGTGTCTTAATTTAGTCATCAGCACACAGACAAAACATTTGAGACTGGTTTCCCTTGTATTGACAAATCTCATTTTAATTCACATGACTGTCAGTTGACTGAACACCCATGCTGCCACCTGATCAGCAGCGTGCTGATCAGGTGGGCTCCATTATCCTCTTTCTACTTTGTTTGAAAAAGGATCCACTCAGACGGACATCTGGACCTCCACACACATACACTTAAGAATTATCATGCCGGGAACAAAAACTGACTGTGGTTAGGTTCTAAAGGTTAAACCTGTGCTTCACTGATCCTGTTAAGTACAAATCACCTGCAGTGTAGTCTTTGACCGAGTTCAGACCTGTGGTTTGGTCTTCCGGGACAGCCACACTTACGCAGTAGGATACATATAAACTGGCATTTATCATCTTACATGCCTAATCACACTGCATTAAACACTTCCTATTGTGCTACGTGATGCATATATTTACACAGCTGTTATGAAAAAAATTACCCAAAATACCTTAGTACCCACCATCCTACTGCTATTCTCCCAGTATAAATTATTGATGGCCAGAGGGAAAAACACCAAAGACAGTAATTAGATTCAGGACTCTTTATTGAGAGATAATAATACATGGTCCGGTTATAATATAATACATACAGATTTTTAAAAAGGACATCCTACTGGCAAGTTAATGAGGTCCACAGACAGGAAATGTACAAACATTACGAGAGACAGCACACAAGTTAATATACTGAATACTTGTTTCCATAGATCTACTCTAAACATGACTGGTATTCTAAATGTAATACCAGTGCTAAATATTTAAAAAGTTGTTCCCACAACTGTAAAGAACGGAATACACACTTTACTTATTTGCATGAAATAAATGAATCTTTCTGAATTGTCACGTATCAAACACACTGTTAGGTTTCACCTCTAGGGGTCATCACTAAGACCTTTTTTGATCTTGGCCTGGCGGACCTCCTCCATCAGCTCTTTCAGATACTCTATCTCCCTGGCCATGGACTCTGCCTTTTCAGTCAGCTCCATGTTCTTTCTCTTAAGGCGTTCATGCTCTTTAGTGATGGACTCCTGCTCAGCTCTCTTCTTCTGCCTGTAACGTGTGGCAGCTGTCTTATTCTGCTCCATCTTCTTTAATTTCTTGGCCTTTGTTGCTTTCAAAGGTGCCCTTTCATCTCCACCTGCATCCCCGGGGGACTTAACTTTGACACTGGTGGTGCTGGGGGAAGGTGGACTGGCTTTATATTTGGGCTCGGGGTAAGGCCTGCTTCTGGAGGACTTTGGTGGAGGGGAGGAATGGATGACCTCTGATGGGGTGGTTACAGTGGTGGTGAATGAAACTTCATCTTTGGGAGCCAACACGAGGACAATGCGGGTTGGTGAAAGGGAAAGTACGATCCTCGGGACCTGAGGGATAACAGAAGCCACAACTGGCTTCACCTCACTCTCCGAGACGTCCACTTCACTGCCCAGGTCCAGGGTGTAGGCCGGGGAGGATGGAGAATCAACCAAGTGGGATGACGGGGCTGGAGAAGCGGGCTCAGATTTGATTTCCAGCTCCTCTTGTGGCTCTGGGACAAACAGGGCAAGTGAGGGAACATCCTGCTCATCCATGTGGGATTCGGGCTCATCCAGTGTAATGACAGAAGGCTCTGAACAGACAGTGGGAGGATTGGGAGGAGGAATACTTGGAAGAGAAGCAGAGGGAAGACTTGAGAGCACAGGAGTTGAGAGAGCGGGCATGGCGAGGGAGTCAAGCTCCATGGGGCAATCTAGGGAAGTGAGGAGGTCTTCTGGAGAGCTGGGGGACTCTTCAGTAGGACTGCAGGAGCCAATCAGAGAGTCCAGGTCAAACTCGCTCAGATCCACCCTCTCGGCCATCCAGTCCAGGTCACCGAACACATCCTCTGGGGAGGCAAATCAGGCATTATATTGATGAGGCTCTAAGCATTTTGAATAAGAGTATAGATTGCTTTCTGATCATTAAGACTGAACACTGTCATTACCTTTGCCGTCATCCGATACAGTCTGTCTCAGCTGTTCAGGGTGACCCAACCAGGGGAGGGAGAGCAGGTCCGACTCAGTCCCAGCTTTGTCCTCACGGAGGAGGGCGGCCGGTGGCGAGGCAGGAGGAGAGTAGAAGGGAGGAGGAGAGGAGGAAGAAGACAGCGACGAGGAGGTGAGGGGTGAAGCAGGTGAGGTGTCCCCCTCAAATGAGGTTCCTCCTCTTTCCTGTTGTTCTTGATCAGGGTGAAAAGACAGGAGGTCCATGGCGTCAGCCATGAGAGAGGAAGGTCCCAAGAGAAGGGCCTCCATGTCGTCCAGGCCAAACAGTGAGTTTGTCTTCATCATGGTCATAGTGGCTGTTGTTGGTCACGAAAGGAGTGCGTGACGAGGCTAGAACAGTTTCGAACTCTTTTATGCTGTCGAATGCAGCAGCGGTGAGGGTTTCCACGAAGGACCTGAGGACAGAGGAAAAATAAGAAATTTGAGTTTAAAATCTGAACATGTAGAAATAAACTATAGTTAATAACGCCTATTAAAAGACTTGTTAGTGATTTACACTTTAAATTGTCAACACTACCTGTGTGCAAAAAGACATTGTGTGGATAAAAAAAATTAAATATACTGTTAGGATACAAATAATGATTCTGATCGCAGAAGAAATGACATTTTTAGCACAACACTGCCCCCATCACTGCAGTGCACCCGCTACACATCACGTGTTTCCACCCAGCCGCCAGTCTTGTGACTCTGACGTCAGTCCGTCTCTAAACCGGGTCACCCTCCCTTTTGTTCTCTGTACGCCCATGAAGCCGCCATTTTGACACAACAAGGAAATGAACCATTTTCTGACTGCCACGTTGGCACCATAGGTTGGCACAAAGCAGTCGTTACAATAACGTGAAGTGTTTACAAATGTAGCAACGCCGTCACTGACGATTAGATTAAAACAATGTAAAAGTTTAGCCAAATACAAAATGTACAGTTTCCTACAAAGGTCATGTCACGTGTTATTTCATCTCAGTAGCTATTCATTTATTTTATAAAGTCACGGTCTCCAGCTACTCTACGATTTAGATCGCTTCTCATTAATTGTAAAGGTCAAACTAATAATAACTGGAATTCAATCGAATCTATTTTCATGATAACATCGGGCTACTGAAGCGCACGGTCACTGTAGGCCGGACAGCTGTCATCGACCAAATGTTATCAAAAAAAAAAAATACTTACGACATTTTTGCTGAATTAGAAGTGACTCAGTGCACTGGCTGGATGCACTGTGTTGTTGGCGGCTGGGTCGCGGCACACTTTTACACTGCCATTTCGGCCAAGAGAGTGATGTTCAACAATGCTGTCACTCGGTTTGTTGTTCCTCTTGAGGAAAAATGGCGCACGAAGCGTCGAGGTGTTAGTATAAAGCAGGGAATGGAGGTATCCTTCCGCACTTCCCACACTATCACTCCGCCAGTGTTTGTGTTCCGCATTCCGCACCGACAGTCTGCATCGCAAAAAGTAACCACTGGAGCTAAACTAAATTAATACTAAATTATTTTACTTATGACAGTAATTCTCATTTATAACGATATTTATTATTTGTAGTTGAGCTACAATCTTGAACTGCTCTTAATAAATCACACATTATGTTTTACAATTGAAAAATGTTTATTGAAAAATAAGTGGCAGGCTAAAATCGCCAGTTGAACCAATTAAAACATTATTAAACATTTCTCTTCTCACCACAGGCGCACACACAAGACAACAAGACGTTCTTTGATTCAACCAAACATTTCCCACATGTGATTCAGGTGATCTAGTTCATCCTGTAGATTTTCAGCGAGCAGGCGAATTCTACCCGAAAACTTGCTCTTATTTGACTTCTTCAGCTTCTGACCATCCTTCTCTGAAAAATACTGATCCATTTCTTTAGCAAAAGCTTGAATCAGTTTCTCTGATGACACCCCACCAGCGTGTGAGGTGTCATGGTTCATGCCAAACACAGACTGGGACAGATCCGCCGTCTTCAGTGCATCAGGCAGGGCTCCTGCCCTCTGTAACCTGGGAATGTCGTGCCTTCGCAGCTCATTCATCCCAGAGAGGATAAAATCCAGACAATGTTCCACATCAATTATATTTGCTTCATAATCGCCTGCTAGTTTCTCAATTGTCTTCCTATCCACAGTCTTCTTGTTGGCTATAGCTGTGTGGGCACCTATACCCCCAGCGGACGCCACCATACCAGCACCAACAGCTGTAGCGATCAGCGAGGCCCCCAGGGTCATAGGGGCCAAGACGATACCCACCACGGCAGTCACCCCTCCCACAGCACCTGTGGTGCCTCCTGCAATGCCCATGTTTTTGTTCATCTTCTTCATCTTGTCCAGGCTGTCAGAGATGGAGATGAACTCTGAAATGATGTCCCGCAGACCTCCATTGCGTTTTACCATGAGAAGGTTGTAGAGATGCAAGGCCTTTCTCACATTCATGGCTCTCTGACTAAATGATCTGCATAGGGACAGAAAATAGTGTTTCTTCATAGAACTCATTTAGGTAAATTCAACATTCATTCTGAAATAGTTTAGACCATTAACTTCAATTGTAACATTTAAGTTGTTATGAAGAAATATTTTAACAAGACACTAGTGGCATCAAAATGCAGATGTGGGTTTCCAAAATTGTATTCAAACATAAAGGTACTGTTAATTTGCAAAAACAGGTCCTCAAGTAGAAGTACTCAAGTGGTCATCAAAATAACTACTTGACTTAGGGTTTAAAAGTAAGAATATTTACAGTATGGTGGAAAGCAGGAGTTTGAATCATGACATACCGTGGGTAGCTATTTATTAATTAAAATATTAGTAGTTGTGTGTCAGCTCAGTGTCAGCATGGTTCTCTGATGTACTGACTTCACCACCAGGCTGGCTGCACTGTGCACTAACTTTTTTATATGTAAATATTAGCTGCTAGTACTGTTTGAAAGCCATACTGCTGCTGTAATCATGCTGTATCTTCAGCCACTTTTCTACTCTGAACAGAGTCATATGGATGCGTGACTGTGGTAGCATAACAAAGCACTAGCAGACTTGCGGACCAGCTGACCACCTGCTTTTTAAAAGATCAAGAATGCATAAAATAATAAATAAATAAAAGTAGCACAAAGAATGTAACTAAATGTAGCGGAGTAAAAGTAATATTTTTTCTCTAAAAATCTACTCAAGTAAGAGTTAAAAGTAAAAAAAGCACACTTTACTTTAAAAAGTTACTTGAGGACATGTAAGTGCATAAATGTAACTAAATGACATCGCCAGTTCAAATTAGCAAATTCAGTTTCTGTGTGGTGGTTACCTGATTTCCTCGTCTATACTGAGGCCATACAATGATGGAGCCATGAAATCAGATTCTGTTGGAGTGACAGCACAGAGATGATTAGATACTGTACACCTTGGTCACACTCTTTGTTACTGACTTGCATTTTTGTGTATTTTTCTCATTGTTAGTTTCCTTTTAAATTAATTTATACACATCATTGGTGGTCAAGGAATTAAGAATAAATAGTAAGTTATGACACACACCAAAGTTTGGTCCTTCTTCAGTCTTTTTGTTACAGTATCTAACAAACAAAAGGTCGTACTCACTTGACACTCTTTTCAACCATTTCAACATCCCATTGATGTCCTGAGGAAAACAGGTTAATTTGTTGTAAAAACAAAAAACAAAGAAAACAAACATTCATGAAACATCTTTAAACTTAGCACAAAACTAAAGTGTGTTAAAAATTTATTTGCAGGTGAAGCAAAGAATGAAGACCAACCCCACCTCTGTGTGCTCAGTGATCTGTTGATGAGAAGTGGAGCAGCCACTCTGGTTGTGTTGTCCGGAAGGAAGTGCTGACCTCTCTTGTTTCTGGCAGTGTGTAACGCAAAAAGATTAATGATCCGAAATAAATTACAGCATGCTATTGTCTAAATATACAGAAATATAATGTGTGTGTACTGTGTGAGCACTGTCTTTCTCACCACTTCCTCTTTATCCGCTGGCAGAATTTCCAGGTAGGTGGGTATCTCAATGTACAGCGGCTCTGATGGTCTCCCCATTGATGGCGGGGGTGGCGGATTGAATTGAGGTGGTGGTGGTCTGGTCTGTAATAGACAAAGCAAATTAATTAGTTTTTCAACTCTACAAGCACCACATGTATCCCGAGAACACTTTTAATAAAATAAATGGTTTTGTGACAAATAAGAAGTGAACTGGTGATTGATGGAATGAAGTGCTTTGGGTGCAAAGGTTGAGCCTTTCAAGGACCTGGTGTGAAGGAGACTGTGCTGGGGCCTTTTCATAGTTTTTCACATCCTAGAAAGCAAGTGAAACTCTTTAGCGAGTGGACAATCAGAGCATTCAGGTATCAAATAAGCCCTTCTGGTGACTCACTTAACTCATTCTCAGCAACAAGTGAGTTTTTCTATACAAATAATGAAAGGACGGTGATTGTTTGACAGAAGTGTGATGTTAAACTTGCTTATGTTGGCCATGTTTCACTGAGTTGTGCAAATTTTTTGTGGCAGATGCATCATGTCCAGGCCCACAACAAAGCCTACGGGAGCAATGCGATCTCCTGGCCGAGGCTGTGACTTCCTGTATTATCCGCCAGCAACTTCACAGTGAAGACAAGACATCATAGTGGTATTGATCTTCTCACTCAACTCTCAGCAAGAAAGCTAATAAGCATGTTTCCCAAAATGTCCAACTAAATAAGAGAAAATCAGGCTCATGTTTAAAACATACCAAAATCACCCTGAACAGTGTGAAATCCAGTATGAAATAGTGAGTTGTTACGTATCTGATTTTCCATGACAGCTCTCATACCTGTGGAGGTGTGGTTTCACACACTGATGTAGAGAGAGGGAGGGAGGACGGCCCAAGTCTTGGCGGAACTGCCGGTGGTCTGTCTGTTCTGTCTGTGGCCTGAAAATCAGTCACAGTGTGGTTACGTAGTGCATTAGAGTATAATGAAGCTGTGGGACTATATGATAAAAATAACAACCCTTGTTCTGACTAAAACTCTACAAAACTAATATATTTCAACTAAATTCAAAGAAAACACTGTGTCCATAAAGCACAGCTTTAAGGCTGCTATTTACTCCCACAGAGGCTCACCACTACTTCAGAGAGAGCTGGTGAGAACTGGAGCTGATGGACATATGCCTCAATTGCTGACTCTCATCAGTGTAGCTTTATCCATGAAAATATTAGCAAGATGGAAAAAGATAATTCAACATTTGACATGTCTACATCAGAAAAAGTGAGGTAAACGCTAGCTTCTACACAGATATGACTGTCAGTAACCTTCAGATGTGTCTCAAAGAAATCTAACATGTGTTGTAGCTGGATGCTTACAGAGACATTAAGAAGGAGAAAGTAGGCTGTAGTCTTTCTAGGTGCAACAACAATCAACAAAAAAACATTTGTATCCTTTAAGCAAGAAAGCTAATAAGCATGTTTCCCAAAATGTCCAACTATTCCTTTGAGATGGACCACATTTCTAGTAATAACACATGCAGCAATCTTTTAAAGAGTAAAATGAAGCATGTTAGTTTGTTTATATACCTTCACAGTATTTAATTTCACATCGAGATTGCCAGTTGCTGCTGTGGGTTTACATGAAGTCACATATTGGCTCATTGGTGGTCTGGGAGGACGAGCAGGAGGAGGCCTCTTGCAGTGACAACAGAAGGACATTTGAAAAAATTATAAAAATGAATACACGCTAATTAAAACATGCTATCATGTGTTGCTCGTAATAACAATATCGCCATGTGTCAAAACTGCTCAACTCACCACTGCTTTGGTTGTATTGGTAGTTGTGTCTGCAGAGTCAGCAGTGTTGTTGCTGGTGTTACACTGGGCCTTGTGGTGTAATCTAGGCCTGGGAGTAGGTACAGGTCTGACTTCAACCTCTGACTGGCTTCCATCTGTGACAGGAGGCTGACAAAATAAAGTGAATCAACATTTCTAATAATGCATGAAATTTACAAGAATACCAAGAAGTACTTAAAAGACTAAAACTCCAGGTTAATTAGTGTGAGAGGATTTTTACTTGTTACACCACTTTGAAGGTCTCCAGCTCCTTTAAAGATAGAAAAGGTGACTGCATGCAAATACCAGCAGACACACAAATTTGTTTTACCACTAATGCATCGGGGTCTTTGTCGGCACACTGCGGGAACTCATAGTAGCTGGTGTTGTCGTTCTTCATCATGTTAGGTTTTCCTTGGGGGTTCAGGCTGCTATGCGGTTTAAAAGTGACAGTAATTAAATCATAATAAAACAATTAAGATGAAAAATTAGTTTTAAAGTGCACTATATTCAATTCAGTTTGCTTTATTGGCATGACTGTCTATGTTTATATTACTGTGCTATCCTTCTCATTGTGTATGGTTACACATAGACTTATTACCATTATATTATAAATGTTCTTGTGGTCTATTATCTACAAGGGAAGATTCCTGTCAATTGACAAAACTGTTATTTTCAAACAGCATAAAAATCTGTGTATCTGCCCATAAACACACATCCATAATATAATTTAAGGGTTTTGAATTCTGATTGTGAAAATCAGTACTTGTTACAATCATTCATCTGTAATGGCTCCTAAGCGTTATAGTAAAATATCAAAGATTGTGACAGAGGGAACCTCTATGAGACAGGCCCTTATCATGTCATATTGATTGTGTGTGTGTGTGTGTGTGTGTGTGTGTGTGTGTGTGTGTGTGTGTGTGGGTGGGTGTGTGTGTGTGTGGGTGGGTGGGGTATTCTAACTTTGGACAGTTTTGTGCAGCAGTGTTCAGGAGAGAGAGAAAGAGGGAGCGAGGAGGTGCTGCACAAATATATGCTCCTCAATACAGCTCAATCAAATATGATTTTAAATATGCCTAGTAAAACAATAGAAAATCAACGCAGTGGTCAAACCTGCAATCCTTGGGATGCAAATCCTGCACTCTACCACTCAAGCTAACTGCTGACTCAGTAAATTTACACGAAATTATTATAAAGAAACGCACCTGCCGACCCCTGTATTCAGCTATGGTTTGTTATCTCGAGATCACGAGAAAATCCCATTACCACGGGAAAACGGAGTAAAATAAAGATATGAATCGATGGCCGCTTACGAAAGCCCTAAGCTACAGAATGTCACAATTCTTTTTTGGTTTCACTGAACTAAAAATGTCCTCTGTTTCATCACAATTTTTTAAGTTACGTGATCAAGGCAAGGCAAGTTTATTTCTACAACATATGTCTATAATCCCTTTGCTTTTAACCAGTTCCTTGTAGTTTATTTTATCTGTAATCTGGACCTATTAAAGTGATTTCATACCAAAGGGGGGCATCTTACCCCAGTGGAAAATGCCTTTTCTCTAAGAATTATATTTAATTTGTGAACTGTAGCTATTTATCTTATTATATAATAGGTTACTCAAAGCACGTTCTTTAATGTGTCAGAAAACAGACATTGAGCTTAGGGGGCAGGGGGGTGGGTCGTCTTACCCCACTAGCTGGGAAAAATGCCTTTCTCCTAAAATTTATATTTGATTAAATTCAAATGAATTTGTCAGGTGTTTATTTTACTGTATATTATGCTAGTCTGAGCATGGCCTTCTCCAAGATACAAAAAAACCCCATAAAATATTATTATTTTGTGTCAGCAAATCAACATTGAGCTTAGATGGGGCGCCTTACCTCACACTATCCTACTTGTTTTTGCAAAGTAACAGTGCTTTTCCTTGAGTACAGTTTTTGGCTACTCTAAGCACCTCTGCTGGTTTGGTATGTTAAACGGTCTGTTTTTGAACTTGGTGCTCTGATTGTACAGGGTTGCTGCTATTTTAAAGTTAACGTTTCACTGCTTGGGCCAAAATCTTACAAGCTAATTGATATATTAGTTAATAGTGTACAGAGCTTCAGGTCCAATTCATTGCAGTTGTCTTTCATTCAGTGAACTGGTAGTACATGCAACTCCGGCCTGTTTCAGAATATCTGAATGAGACCGATGGAATGGACCTTTTCTCTGTCATGTATCTTTTAGACCCAACTCTTTTCTAAAACGTATAAAACATATATTCAACTAAATACAGCAGGAAGAGCTGATTCTTACCGTCCTGTTTCAGTTCAGAAGTTGTCGTTATCAGAGCTTATATGTCACTATACCGTTTGATCCTTTCTGCGTCCAGTGTAGGAAATGGCTCAACGATTCTCCCATTCGCTTTACATGCTTGTATTCTTGTCAGGCCACAAATGCCATAGATGCCTGCTCCTCCAAACAACTAGTTGGTTTTGTTGATGAGTTTATTTAAAACTCGTTCAGCAGGTTGTTCGTGTTAAGCTTGCCTTGATTTTTTTTACTCTTTTTCACTGACGTGCCTCACAATGGTAGGTTGGATGACTCATCTTGAATTTTTGTTTACTGCAGTTTGGATTTTAACTCTTCTTTTAGCACTCATATTTGCATGTTATTTCTGAATGCTTGATGAAGTAGTTATGGCACAGCCTGGCTACTACACAAAATACTAAACAAAATACACTGGTAAATTAAATAAAAAAACAACATGCAGACATCTAGTTCATTCTACATGGACAGCAAACTAACCTTTATAACCAAATTACATAACATGTTTGCAAAATATGTATATGAATTTTGTGATTTTGCACAAATCAAAGTTCTGTATACTTCTTTATGTTTCATATACAGTTTATTTCTCTTTTTGTAATAAAAATTTAAGGAGGAAAAAATATTCTGATTATTCCCACACAATGTGAAAGCAGTCAGTCTCCGCTCAGGAGAAGCTACGGTGGCCGACATGCTCTGTCAGCTCTTGTACTAAATAATATGTGTGGGCCTCCATTTGTCCATTTGTCCTTCTTCTTCGTACGTATTCAACGTAGTGACAAAACGCACTCTGTGGTGCCGTTTGGGCTACTGTAGAAATATGGCAGCGCAACATGGCGACGTATTTAGACAGAAATGGCTCATTCTAAGGTAATAAAAACATAATAGTCTATTATATAAGGTCTTCATACACCACTGAAAACATAGTTATGAATATTTTATTGCATTTCTGTCAATAGACCTTCCTAATTATTACATACTGGACCTTTAAAACAAGTGGGAACAGCTTACCTGGCTCTGTCTTAAGGTAACAAAATCCACTTACCAGCACAGCTAAAGTTCACTAATTAAAAGTTTTATACATTTTAACAGACCTGTTTACAGGGGTCATGACAAAACATTAAAAAACAACCTCTTGTGTTGTTTTTACATTTCAGTTTTTAATGGATTATACAAATAAGATGGTGAGCTTTGTAGGTACTGTATATTTCCAAAAATGCTGAGATATTCTTTGAGTGTTTGAAAGACATGGGCATTTAGCAGACAGGGACTGTCTAACTCTACATTTGTATGGTTACTGAACTCATTTATCGTCTGTACAGTTTAGCCTGTTATGGTTTTGTCTATATATTCTCTGGGGGAGTTATTTAACAAATTGTTAAAAGAGGCAATTTCAAAAATCTGCAGAATGTGCCAGTACGTGCCCTATCAATCACAGTAACAATACAGCTCGTGACCCTGCAGAGACCTCCTGCACCGGTTTGTAATGTGGGATGATGGCCTTCCTCTTCTACCAATCAGAATACCGCACTGTTTACTTGCCTCCTTTGCTTTCCTCCAATCACTGAGTCACATAACGAGGAAAACCGAGTAAACGCGGAAATTGCCGAAGCGCTTTCCCTTAGCCTTCTGCGTCAGTTGAAATAGTGGTCTGTGTGTGCGCTCGTTAGTAACGGAAACAATATAAGTTATTTGTTATTTGTACGAGGACAGGCATGACACGGCTGAAGATACTTTGTATCATCGGGGCGCTGCTGATAGTACAAAGCGCCTCCATCATCAGGTAAATACAGTTCATGTAGAAACTAGTGAGCTAATATTACATGTCAGCCTAAGTTATCAACAGACAAGTGAAGGCTTCATTGAAGGTTGGTCCAGGGTGATGTATGCGCGCGTGAACTTCCTTATTTTGTGCGGGAACATAATTATCCCCGCGTGTTTACAATGAATGTGCCAGAAATAATGACAATGGTGCAATTAAAAAGTATATTTACACTTTGCTCTGTTAGTTCACTTTGCATTGTAGAAAGTAAGTAGGTGCGAGCGCGTTGTACCAGGAAGCAGCCTTTTCGCGTGCATGACGACAACATTCAATTAACTAATGCCTCATTTCAGAGTTCCCCTTCATAAAATGAGAAGCCTACGGCGCCTGATGAGCGACAATGGGCTGTCTCTGGAGGAGCTTCGGGCTTTGGCGAAGAGCACTGGAGCACCTGACAGCTCTCCCCCTCCCAAGCTGCCTGTGGAGAGGTTGACCAACTTCATGGATGTATGTACACAATACTTGAATCAGCAGTTAAACCTAGATTTCAGTCATTATCCTCTCCCCCTGATGTCAGAAGGAACCCACTGGGGTTGATGATAGTGAGTGCCACACAGTGAGTGGGTCCGTTTTGTTGCAGCCATATTAGTGGGAGCAAGCTTCTAATAACGCTGGATGTGTAACCCACAGATTAAATGCTCCTGATTAAGTTTTTAGTCCAAAGTTCTGTGTGAATAACACCTGCACTTGCAGGTGGAGTGGTGGTGTCACAGTAGATCTCAGTGTTACCTTTACTTTCTCCTCAGGCCCAGTACTACGGGGTGATCAGCATCGGCACCCCTCCACAGGACTTCACTGTGCTGTTTGACACCGGCTCCTCTAACCTCTGGGTCCCCTCCATTCACTGCTCTTTCCTCGATGTGGCCTGCTGTGAGTTTGCCGTTGTGGGGAACTGACAGGTTGTCACATGGTAGATTTAAAATGCCTTGTCCAAAATTCCCCTCAGTCTGTTAAGGGATTCAAAAAAGGGAAATGAAGACTCATATCTAATGCCCTGACCTTTTAACAGTTTCATAGTTTATTCAGTGTATTAAATGAATGGCGCATAAACAAAGGGGTCTGTGCCACCCCTCTGGCTCTATTTCAAACTTTTCATGGTGTATAATCACTAACATATTGTTTCCTAATGCCATGAAATCTGTACATTTTCATTTTGATTGACTGCTTTCTCTCATTAGGGTTTCATCATCGCTACAACTCGAAGAAGTCGAGCACATACGTCGAGAACGGCACACAGTTTTCCATCCAGTACGGCAGAGGCAGGTTGTCCGGCTTCATCAGCGGCGACACGGTCTCTGTGAGTCTCTGAGAAACACTCCTCACATTCCCTTTGCTTGCTCACACAGCCCTTTTTGTTTAACTGCATTCCTCACTTTTGGTGGTCATGCCACTCCTATCATTTCATTAGAAGACTTGCGTTTTCTATCAGTATTGACATTTTTTCTCTAAGTCCTTCCGTTCTGCTTGCAGGTTGGAGGTTTGCCTGTTCCTGGCCAGCAGTTTGGTGAAGCAGTGAAGCAGCCCGGCATCACATTTGCAGTGGCACGGTTCGATGGGATCCTGGGCATGGCCTACCCATCCATATCAGTAGCTCATGTCACCCCAGTGTTTGACACGGCCATGGCTGCCAAGCTGCTGCCCCAAAACATTTTCTCTTTCTACATAAGCAGGTTGGTGTCTGAGAGAAGACGCAGGGAAGAACAGCCATAAATAATGTCACCAGCTCTGAAATCGCTGCTTTCTGTATTGTTTTAACTGTTAGAGAAATTGTGGGTTGTTATAAAACTTGGTCTTATCTTTGTTTTTCCCTGCTACTGCCAGTTGTTAATTCAGCAGCTCTGGGTTTGGCACTTAGGTGGTTTTTGTTAACACCACAAGTTGTGCTTCTGCCCACCCTGTCTTTTTAGAGACCAAAAAGCAGCAGTAGGTGGAGAGCTGATTCTGGGTGGGACAGATCCACAGTACTACACTGGAGACGTGCACTACGTCAACGTCACACGAAAGGCCTACTGGCAGATTGAGATGAACGGGTGAGAAGGAAGTGGTTTGTGGTTTCATTATTACTAAGAACTGGGAAGTGGAGCAGTGTAGTCCAGATCCACACACTTTCTGTTCTGTGTTTGTCTTGGATGCAATGCTCAGTTTTGGTATGACCCATTACTTTGACGTGGTAAATGGAAATAGCATTCTCACTAAGCAGGTGCATGAAGAAATAATTCCAGGGATTCTGAAGTGTAAAATCACAAGAGTTTTAAATGAGTGTTCTGTGCTGCATTACAGTAACATGAGGACAACTTTCTAAGCGGGTGTCATATAATAAACTGATGCCTCTTGTCTCTCTCTGCCCCGTCCCGCTGCTCCCTCCCCAACCTTCCCCCGCAGAGTTGAAGTTGGTAACCAGCTGACTCTCTGCAAATCTGGTTGCCAGGCAATTGTTGACACTGGAACGTCCCTAATTGTAGGCCCTGCGGAGGAAGTCAGAGCGCTGCAGCGAGCCATCGGAGCTCTGCCCCTGCTGATGGGAGAGGTAGAGCTGACATATGAAACAAAGCAAACTTGACAGTTGCTGCATGATGCGTTAGTCGCACTCTTGTAGCCCGAGTTTAACTTTTTAACCTTCATTTTTACTGGAGCAGTCTACATTTGTGGTCCCGGGTTTGATACACAAATAAAGTGTAATCTTTTTGTGGCTCCTACCCACTAAACATGTGTATTCTAAACATATAAAGTTCTTGGGGTGAAGGCATGTCATAGGTAATGTTACACCTAAACTAACACCAAACACCACCAAAAGCTGCAACTGTGACACTGCCGTAGGTTGATGAATTGTGGGACAACAAGGCTCCCTCAGAGATCAATTCAGCATACTTCTCTCTCCTCTGCCTCCTTTCTAGTACTTTATTGACTGTAAGAAGATCCCATCTCTCCCGGTCATCTCCTTCAACATCGGAGGGAAGATGTTGAACCTGACGGGAGAGGATTATGTCTGGAAGGTAATTAAAGAATTGTTTGATGGGCTGATGATGGTAATATATCCAGAATATAATCTAAAGCTTTGCAGTGCATCTTTTCTGAAGCCTAAAGGATCATTCTTTTTCTTGTCAACAGCTCTGAAAGTACTAAAATATAAAAGTATATGTTTGTTTGTCCAAAGCCTAATACATATGTATACTCCAGTATTCTGTGTAGTACAGAGAGGTTTACCACGTGGTGATAGGCTTAATCAGCTGTGTGTGAACTCGTCTGGCAACGGCTTCAATGTAACAGATGTTCTTTTATATGCAAAGTCCTGCACTCTAGCTTTAACTATTTGTAAGAGCCATTTATCATTTGTGTTTATTTTGATGTAATACACTTTTTGTACACTGGGGGTACCAAAACAGAGACTGGATTTAAACTGGAAGGGGAATGCAGTCAGGTGTGTTGCATGCCACGTGAGGCGTACAGTGTTTTGATTAATGTATCAGTGGCGGGATGACCATCCATGTTTGAGGCTGTTTCGTCCACGAGCTGTGCCAATTTCTCAAATTACAAAGTCTTCCTGCAGGAGCTCCACAGGAAAAGCTGTAGATGGGGTGACAACTAACTTACCACAGGACATACAGCAAATAATACTGGACAAAGTGGCTGGAAGAGCTCAGCAAGAGTTCAAAACAGAAAGGTGCTTTAACCCAAAGGATTTTGGCTGGCCCACACTCGGCCAACTGCATCGCCTTCCTGCTTAGCTGAGTCACTATTCCACGCCTGGAGCTCTCGGCTGCGGCTCTTGCTGTTTGTGTGGACAGAATGTTTAGAGCAGAGTGGCAGCTACAGTTGGAAGACTCAAGACTTTTGGACAGATAGCACCTTGGTGCTGAGGTACATTGGGAATGAGGACAGGTTGTGTCTGATATTAACAATTAGGGGCCAGAGTGTAAGAGCCATTATGTATTTGAATTTATATTTAGTTTATTTTGAACACTGGGGGTAGTTACCTAGTTACCTAGACTGAGATTGCATATACACAGGAAAGGTGTGTTGCATGCCAGGCATAGGATTTTTATTCAGTATAGCCCAGGCGTCTGCAAGTAGCATAGCAGTGGTACAAATTTGGTAATTGTGCGATTGATGTGCTGCGTGGATTCAAAAATGCTTTGTAAATATTTGAAATCGATAAATGAAGATGTAAAGGTAAATGTCTGGAGATTGTAATTGGACTGTACGTTCCACAGCGGATGCCTGTGTCATCTAAGAACATTACAGTGATCTACACAATTAACTGTTAAAAAAGGCATCAGTTAGTCGCACCATTACTTTGTGTGCAATGTCCCTTGATTGATTAACTTGGACACTGCAGATAACTGAGAGTCAGTTCCACAAATGTCTATCCAGTGCACCAAATCTGGCTAAAAGTAGTCCCCAACCAATGAAGTATTCACTCCTGTTTAAGGAAAACTTGCCAGTTTAGAGATGAGGACTTTAATGGGATTTGTTTAAAAACATTGCACACTGTATCTTTTTTAAATGTTCAGTTTTTGTTATTGCTTATAATTTTAAGGTTTGCATTATAATTACATGTTTCTAATATTGAGTTTACTTTTGCTGAAAATTCAATTCTCCTTTTGATTCAGGAGTCTCAGATGGGCGTATCAATCTGCCTGTCAGGCTTCATGGCCATGGATATCCCGCCTCCCGCAGGGCCCCTGTGGATCCTGGGAGATGTATTCATTGGGAAGTACTACACTGTATTCGACAGGGATGCTGATCGTGTGGGGTTTGCACCTGCCAAGTAGTTTCCCCACACTGTATAAAATATGTTGCACTTGTCATTTGTAGTGGTTATCTGACTCTAAATATAACGCCAAGCAGCAACCAAATTTCATCTGCAATCTCACATTTTGATTTTCAGAAAGCAAAAGCATTTAACAGCTTCATATCACTGCAAGGCCTGGCTTGCCACATAAATATCTCACATCTGCTTATGAGGTTTACATGAGAAGCTGGTTTCCAAAGAGCAAGTATGGCTGCTACATTAACCACTATTTCCAGACATTTACCAAGGAGTGTAGATGATTGCTGCCACAGAACAAAGGGACTGCTTCACTCGATTTCTTGCACCTGTCTATGGAGATAAAACTATGCGTTTTGATGTATGTGTGCAGCTTGATTGTTGTCACTGACATGCTTTGGGGGAAGAAATGCACCTCAATTTTGTTTTTGTTTTTTCATTCCCAGAAACTGAACCGCATTTCCAGTTTCCGGTGTTTCGTAATCGATGTTAAAATTTAGAGCTACTTTTGTACACTGAAGGTATTCTCAGGATGTTTCTTTTAACATGTGAATTTTATTACCAAAGTCACTAAATAAAACTTGATATAAATATTGCTTGTGTCAAATGGCATCCAAAATTTGATGGAGGGGTTTATAATATAACCTGCCATAGAATTCAAACTGCTTGCTTCCTTGGAAAAAAAAAACAAACACAAAGATGAACCTACAGAATGTCATTTGTAACATTTAATGACGTATACAAAGTGCTGCACCGTTCAACTCCAGAGCTGAACTACAAACAAACAAACAAAAAGTTGGGGGAAAACACACAGCATGCAACACAGCATATGGCCAGTATGCTCTCCACAAGGTAGAGGTAGAGATCTACTTTAGGTTTTGTTTTACAATAACATTATAAACATGGCACAGTGACTCCCCTCGTCAGCACAGTAGTCATTTGCAGCATAAACTAGGTCTGAAAAGAAAGACGCTTAATATGCATGCAAAAGAAGATCTACTGTGGATTCATTTTGTATCTGTACATCCAGAACAAAGCGCTTGATGAAGCACAAGTGATCCTTTACATGTTGAATTGAATCAATGCAAATAAATATCTGGCTGTTTTTGGTTACAAATGTACAATAAATACAAAAATATTCACCTGTTTCTCCATTATTATCTGGATGATGATTATTAACTGAATGCACATAAACACTATAAACAACCCAAGTATCTCCGTATTGTACACTATAACAATAACAGTGGGTGGGGAACTGAGGGGAAACTTGCTCCATATCACTGCATTTCTTTTTTTTCATTCTAAGGCTAAAAGTGACAACAAAAAGCAACCATGTGATTATTTTTGGGTAGTCATTTAGAGAGAGACACCAACTCCACTTGACAGTCTGGCAGCTGATGTTGTGACTCCACCTGCAATGCAATGAGGGGGAACTGACAAGCTCCACTGAGTACCAGGCTAATCTAACGTCAGAAACCCCGGCGATCAAAGCTGCTTTTACATAACTGAGGATCTGTAATCAGATCACGATCTAAAAGAGATTAGCACCTGTAATCTATTAATATACATGATGACCTGACAGGCAGAAGCAGCCTGCTAATAGTGATCATCACTACGGGTCGTGTTGTTGGTGCCATACACTTCATGTACAGGGACAGAACTGACCAATAACACAGCCTAGTAGGCTTTACTGCACTAATCGGCGTCTAGCTACCTACTCTAGACAGACTGGGCCAGAAAGTTAATCTGGGTTTAATGTGGATTTAAAAGTGTGCACAGAGACACACAAATACTGAACAACAAAAGGTAAAAGGCTCAATGCTCTAACTGCAATCCGGCCAGGAACTCAAGTTAATACTGGGCTAATTCACCAAATGACAAACGCACAAAAACCATCTGCAGGTTCGTACCATGTCTACAGCAGCGTGTTGTTGCTAACAGACGTCTCAAACTGTAGAGGGACAGCAGCAGAGCAACAAGTGTCCAGCCAAAGGTAGATGCTTGCTACAAACATCCTCATCTAGCAAGTGTGTGTAACCTATACTGAAGGTAACAATCTACAAGAAAGATGATCTGAGTAAAATTAAAGCAAAAACCACCTTCATAGTGTCTTAGTAACACTTTGTTGCAAAATGTACAACAGAACATTTGACAGTGCAAAATAACCCGTGTTGGGTCATAAAAGATAAGACTTAATAAAGCATGTCGGGCCTGTGCACCACAGCAACAAATGTAAGACGGGATAAGAAAACCTCCTTTTCATGAGATACAAAGAGCGGTTGTGTATTGGACCGCCACATGGAAACATTTTCTGTTCAAGCCAAAGTGTATGCTAAAATGGTGGTGCTATGTTGTTTAAATTTCATGACACCCAACAAATCAGATACTTCACTCATCCTTAAATGGTGGTATATTCCATTTGTTGATGTATATTCAACTTTATATCAGATTCATAGTTGATTGGTGTAAATTAGAAAGAGACTACATATAGATCCACACTATAAGTCACCGGTTTCATTCCTAGATCAGTTACATAACACATGCAACACTCTAATCACAGCCCAACATTTTTTTCCCCACAGATTGCTAGAAACATGTAAAGCACACATTTTGAATGCAGCCACTGTATTAATGAAGTTTTCTTACAAATCCTAGAGTACACTAAACCAAAATATTTATTTAATACATGTGATAACAAAACAGAGAATAAAAATACAGCTAGATTGTCTCTTTAACCCAAGAATGTTGAGTCTTTCAGGCTGATTAACAATTTATTATGCTTTTGGGTTGACATACACACAATCAACATTACATTCTACTCGCATGACAGAGTGGACCCATCTCAAAACAGATGAAACAACATTTACCTGCACATCTGTCCCCCAGTTAAAATACTTCAAATATGATGAAGACATTCAGATTCCTTCTATTTTGATATAGATCAACCAATGCAGCATTTAATACCTCCATCCCAATATATTCGGCCCTAACAGCATGTCTACGCAACTTCATTAATACAATGGCCTTAGTGAG
>JAPMOB010208612.1:0-26171 GCA_029875015.1 Lepomis gibbosus
ATGATCTCTTTTACTGGTTCCTGTCAGAACACGTGCTGCAGCATTCTGGATCAGCTGAAGAGTCTTAATGGACTTTTTAGTTCAGGGGGGGTTTGATTGTGCCTCAAGTAATGTGTGAACAATGCATGAACACACTGACAGATGTCAGACAGTGGTGTCCTGTTGATTGTAATCATCTTTGGGTCAAAACAAAATGTTCTTTCTTCCCTTCTTTATTATCGTTATGGACATAATTTTGGATGCATCTTTCCTACCTTTCCAGGCAGCCGCTGTTTCCCATTCATTAATCTGTGTTCAATCATTTAGCAGTCTACACTGCATTAACAATAACAACAACATACCTTTGACCACCGGTATGGATTGTACAACTTAAACAAGTTTTATAGAGTACAGATATGAATGGAAACAAATGGCTGCCTGAAACAGTAGAGAAAAAAAACACATCAAATGTCTAGAAAGAAATAATGTTTACAAAAGGCAAAGCTGGGATGTAAATTACACTTAACATGCAAAACCTGTATAATTCTTTACATATAACGACTGAAACTATGCAGCTGCAGCAGGTTATCAGTTTTCATTGAGATATTAGTTGCTACCAGAGGCACTACGATTGATAAGAGGGTTATAAGTCAGTTCCTGGTGTAGACGGCACACAACCAGTGACGCTACATGGCACAGAGCCCTGCTGATAAACCCTTTCAAAGTAAAATCACGTCACTGACTTTAAGCTTTCAAACTACAGGCTGCAGAACGACAAAGATTCTGTAAAGGTCACATGGGGCCCCGAAGCAAACCTTGTTCAAGTGGCTCAGCTGTCAACATGAAAAGTAAACACGGTACCTGTTGCTTTACCTTTTTGAAATGTGTGTTAATGTAGCACATCATGACCACTCCCTCTGCGGCGTGGGAGGGCCGATGAAGAGGATTATTGCACCTTCCAGCCGCATGCCTCCACATGTTGAGCTGCTGGATTTCAAGTGTGTTGTGGATCCCTGCGGACTGAAAGATAAAAAGGAGGACCAAAGACGCCAAACAGTGTTTTTAGAAGAAGGACGCCAATATGGATTCAGAACCCGGAGCCATAGAGCTGGAGTCCTCCTGTAACTCCCCCTGCGATGAAACAATTAACAGCACAGACGACCAGACCCAGGACCTGGAGATGGACCCGGGGCTTGTTTTTGTTCCCAACGGGAAGCATCTGATGTCTGGTCTGCTGGGTCTGAATGTGGTGCTGCTGGGAGCGGCCCTGGTGGCCGGAGAGGCTTTCAACCCAGAGGGCCTGAAGCACCAGGAGCCCCAGTTGTTCATGCTGGTGCTGATGGGGGTCAGTTTGGTTTGGATGCTGTGGTACCTGCTGTGGGCCAGGAAACAGCCCGGAATCTGCCCACATAAAGACCACCACGCTGGGGGATTCACCACCACCTGTAAGCACCTGAGTATCACCATTATGACGGGATATAAGAGACTTGTTTTGGATCGAATAATAAACTTTTTATTTTCTCTCCTGATCTGATCCAGTGGTCCTCGTACTTTTCGCTGTATTCAGTCTGCTGCTGTATATCTGCAGGATTGGTTATTTGGTCAGTATAATGGAGTGTCAGCCGGTGGCTGAAGTGCTCTCTCCCATCGTGGAGGCTCCTTTTCTCGCGCTGCAGGTAATGAGAAATAAAGAGGCCTAAAACATGAGCAAAAACCAGAAAGAAGAATGATGTTAACATTTAATGGTAGAAAACAACATACCTGAACATTTTTAAGTCACAACTTTTAATAAGCTAATTCTCAAAATGTCAAAGTTGTATCATAACGTGAAGAAATTAGTGAACAAACCATAGTTATAAGTGGGGATAGTTACCTTTTTTAAAGTTAGGTCAAGAAGCAGAAACAGATGATATCTCAGTTTTGCAGGGAAAATCAAATGTGTGTAATTTTAATTTCTTGTATTAAGACTGCTTATTACTTTTACTCATCAGTGGCCACTATTGGAAATGACTAAATGCTACAACAGAAGCACAAATACGGAAAAATCTAAATTTATTAGGCACTATAACTGGTCAAGAGGAACTGTAGAAAACATTTTATAAATGATAGAAAAGTTTCAGGAGGAGAGCAGGAGGGTATTCATAACCTGTGACATCAACTTTTTAACTGAAGTCATCTGTGTAACATTATAATTTTAACTCATTGGTCCACTTTTGCCAGTTACCACCCCGTCTTATGGTCTTCATCTGTTATAGAATTGACTCACGTGGCCTAATGTTCCTCTAACAAATAGTTAAATTCAATGCCTCAACTTCCTATAAAAATGATCAAGATTAAGGGACTTAAATGAACCTAGTATTAGTCCATATTAGTTACAATGTAAGAGCTGGTAGATGAGTTGCATTAAATGTTTAATTAATTTGTAATTTGTAAAATCACCACTTTAGTGAACACAAACCAAAAATGCAAAAAATATCCCTTTGCTCATGATTTGCATTTCTACATTTAAATCTTTTTTTCTGTAGCACCAGAGGTGGCATTATGCTTTAAAAAAAGTCTTCATACATGAATATTTAAACTCTTACGGTTTTGTCCCAATACTCTGCTAATTCAAAAGATTCCTTATTGAATAACTGCTTATTTTTCTTTTCCAGGCTTATTTACTGTGGTCTCACTCCAAAGACTGCATTCATAAACACAAGTTAATCACCAGGTGCATCAGTCTATATCTTTTACTGACTTTTTATACTAGACTTTTACAACACCCCCATTTTTGTTGTTTTAATTGAAATATAAGTCGTTTAAGTCCACTGAGAACGCCTTAAATGGTCCAGATATAAGCAGCAAACTGCCATTTAAGTCACCAAAACTGAGAGATTTTCAGATATAAAATTAACAATTTAAGGAAGGATTACATTTTTTCACTATAGGATCAACCCCTGACATAATAGGTTTTTAAAAATAAATAAATAAAAAGCTTCTGAATTAACACAGGCTGTTCCAAGGTGTTTCCAAACTGGGACAGCTGTAGAAATGTGTTTTTGTATCAAATTTCAAAGCTTCATTTACTTCCATTGCTGCACGCTGTTAACTCTGACCTAAACTTTCTCTTTACCTTCTTTGGTTATTCTGCAGCGATAGATGTGAATGAAGCCTGGAAATTTGATGTAAAAACACATTTCTGCAGATGCCCTAATTTGGAAACACCTTGGAACAGCCTGTGTTCATACAGCGTTGTGTTTACTTTGGCAGTTTGCTGCTTACTTCACTGAACTACTTACATTTCAACACAAACTACAAAAATGGAGGTGCTCTTTTGACCAGTAGAGTATATTGTACATTTTCTAGGCTATGTATTTATTAATCAACGATCAAGTGTTCTACTTTTTTATTTGTTATTTTTTTCCATTCATATTTGAATGTTTGTTTTGGCATGCTGTCTCTGATGCAGGGCCGGTCTGATGGTGATTCTGGCAACCGACCTGCTGCTGTGGATCAACGCTGTGACGGAGGACACCATCCACGAGGAGATCGAGTTAGAAAAAGAAGCCAAGCTTGAAAAAAGCAACACAAACTCAACTGAAGCCGACGTCTCTGATTTAGCAGGTAAACACCCAGAATAAGCTTGAATCTGCAATAAACTATAATCTGGCTGGCACACAGTGCATCAAATGGAAAGGTTTCTGTTTTATTGTACACTCTTTTAAATGAATAAATGAAATATATTCCTCCATGTCTGCCTCAGGATTTCCCAATTCAACCTTCTGCCTGTGCAATGCGACTGCAGTCTGCCTCGGCTTCAGGAAAGGCTACGAAATCCTCCATCCCTTCAACATGGAGTACTACCTGATGGCGGGCTGCATGATCTACGTGATGTGGAAGAACGTGGGCCGCAGGATGAGTTCAGGTCACCACCACGATACTCAGAAGCTGACCCTCAATGTTGTCTACAAAGGTGGGATCATATACGGCCTTGTGTTTGGCTGCCTGGTCCTCGGAGCAGGAGTGGCAGTCTTTGTTCTGTACCAGGTTTGGGTGACCCGGCGGCAGCTTCGCTTCACCGCCTTCCTCATATTTTACGGCTACCATTTAGCCGTCATGCCCATCATGTCTCTCTGCTGCCTGGCTGGGATGGTGGTTTACAGGCTGGAGAGGAGAGCCAACGAGGCGGGACACAACCCCACGCGTAGCCTGGATGTGAGCCTCCTGGTCGCAGCCGCTCTGGGCCAGCTCGCTCTGTCCTACTTCTCCATAGTGGCCGCCCTGGCCTTGGAGAGCCGCGGGACTCTGGGGGACCTCGACCTGTCCTACTCCCTCCTCAGCCTGCTGGAGCTCATCCTCCAGAACATCTTCATCATCGAGGGCCTTCACAGGCACCCGAAGCTCAAGAAGGAAAAGAAGCAGCTGAGCAGCATATTCAAGGTGAACTCGCTGTATACCCGCAGGTCATGTGACACGTGCTTTGTAAACTTGAACACGTCAGTCATTAAAACGTTTTCTTCAAATGACAAACATGCCCACAGTTTAAGAAGAAGGTTCCTGAGGAGAGGAAGATGGATATTTCAATGCTGGACACGTCGAATGCTGTTGATGAGCCTGATGGGAAAACATCCTGGACCAAAAGAGCGATCCAAGAAATCTGTGCTTTCCTCATCCTTTCTAACGTCATGGTAATGAATTTTAAAAAGAAATATACATTCCTTTGTTGCTTCTGCATTTACTAACCATATTTATGTTCCCTCTTCTTGCAGCTGTGGGTCATCCCTGCGTTTGGAATCCACCCCCAGTTTGAAAACGGCCTCGGGAAACAGTTTTTTGGCTTCTCTGCTTGGTTTATTCTGGTGAACCTGGGCCAGCCGCTCAGCGTTTTCTACAGGATGCACTCAGTGGGCGCTTTAATAGAGCTGCTCATCTCTGCATGACGAGCAGCGGTGCTCCAGCATCACATTTCTGGTCAAAAAACACCTTTTTTATAAATTATTTTTAGTCCCAATTAAAGTAAATTTTAACAGCAGACAGTGATATTTGACAACAGCGTGCTGCCAGCGTCCCTTTCCTGTTTCAAAATGACATGACGCCATGCACAAACACGGCTCCATAAAGAATTGGTGTTTAAGAACTTGACTGGACGACGAAAATTGGAAAAGTGCAAAATGTCAATCTGTTCAGTAGCCAGTCAACCAATCAGATTTCTTTTTTGTTGTGCTGAGAAAAAACAACTCCATGAAAATCTTAAGGCGGTAAATTACAACTAGCAAATAAACATCCCATAAAACTAATAAAAATGCCTCAATAATTTATGACCCTGACCCAGGGTCTGTGTAACAACACTTAATTCAAAGGGTATACAAATTAAATTTCTTCATTAGCAAATGGATCTGGCTCTTACGTCTTCACGTGACCTAGAGGTCCTTAAGGGGGTCTCTTAAATTGTTGACATTACCGCCTTAACCTTCTCTTAAATTGCATGATTAAACTTAAATTAGTGATACTTTTAATAGATAACGTGAGACTGATAAGCAACAATATAAAAGGAAAATCAAAGGTTTCAGTTCTGTTACCTACCAAATGCAAATTTTTGTTTCCCTTGGACTCAAACATCTGTCCTGCACAGAGACCTGACCCTCATCCAAACACCTCTGGGACGAACACGGAGTCAGATCTCATCACTCAGCATCAGTGTTGGACCACGCTGGCTGCTCAAACAGCTGCAGATTAAAGCCCATGTTTTTGGAATGACTTGTTCAATAATCACATCTGGATGCGGCGTTCAGGCGTCCACATACTTCTGGGCAAACAGTGTGTTTCAGGAAAATGTGTGAAATGAAATAACTTCCTCGGAGCTCAAACTGATCTCAGTTTTTAATTCTGGCAGGATATAACACATCATATTCACAAGAGGTTCTCTTCCTGTTTCTGTCTGGAAATGACAGAAAACAAATGTTGGGTTTCCTTTCAGCACAAAGTGAAAGGCTTCAGTACAGCAGAATCCTTCAGTCTAGACTGAGCTGACAGCAGTAGTATTTCATATATATATATTTTTCATATAAACAGAAAGCATCGACTGGGCTCTAAAAAAGTCAAATTCATCACAAAATCATGTGCAAAAACTTCTCTTTGTCACTGAATCTCATTAATTGTCACCAATTAAATTGTTTTGGCAAAATGAATAAATGAATATTTAATAATTTAAATTAAATTAACATTTGGCATTGTTTTTACTGCAGCCGCTCATAATCCAGGTTGTGTGTGATATGCTGTAACTTAATGTTTTGACACGTGTACACATTTCTTTTGTCTAAACACTGAAAGCTGTCAAGATTTTTCACTGCTTGTTTTTTCTTTAAATAAAACGATGTGAAAATGTTCCTCTGGTCACGGTTCAGGCGTGAGGGAGGGGAAACACCGCAGGTCTTCTTTGTTGGTGAGGTTGTGAAGAGAACAACATGTTGAACAGCTGCTCTAAACCCTCTGGATTTCAAAGAGCCGTATGTCCGTGTCGTACCAGATCGGAGGATCCACGTTGCTGCGGCAGCAAGAGAAGAAAAACAAGCTCTGGTTAAAATGAAACTTTCACGCCAAAAGCTCACAAACACATGAGACTTGTCAGATCAGTTTGAAAAAAGAAAACTCAGTCTGCTTCGTTGGCTTTTATCTTGCTATCAGAAATGAAGAGGTAACACACAGGGCTCGTGTTTACCGTAAGTAGATGACTCCCCACATGTAGGTGCGGAACCACATGGCCGTGCCGGCGTTGGCTTGGTACTTCCTGATGAGGATGGGATGAGGGACGGGCAGGAGCCCGACGAGCGTGCCGTGCTGAAGGAACTTAAGGATTTCTGACTCGTCTGTTAAACCCCTGAGGACGACAACAACACTGATCTTTAAATCGATTTAACGATCGATTAAAGCTGCACTACTAAATATTTCTGTATTAACAATGGATCAAATGACTCGTTGTGCTCCTGCTGCAGAGAATGACGTCTAACTTTGCAGTTTCTCTGAGCTGTACGGAGCTTTTTAGCATCTCACTCAGCTCAGCCTCATGGGCTTTGGGCTTTTGACAGCGTGGACAAAACAAGACATCTGAACTGTGGACATGGACTATTGTCTGACAATAAATTGACAAAACGATTAATCGATTATATTAAAAAGATGAAACAATAATGAAAATAATTGGTGGTTGCAGCAAGAGCCACCATGACTGAGCAGGCAAAGAAAGTAGGCATTGGTGGAATGTAACAAATGCAAATTCGAGGTACTTCTGTACTTCTACTCTACCACATCTCAGAGACAAATACTGTCCCTTTTACACCACTACATGTCTGACAGCTTTAATAACTACTTACTTTTTAGATTACAATTTTTCCACCCAGTGAAAACCATCCAAAAGTGGTGATTCTGACTTTGTTTTTCTGATAAACCAAAGGATGAAGCGTTCCTTTGAGGGTTGTGAAAATCATCCTACTTCTTAATCTAAATAAAATATTAAAACCTAAATTGTAAAAACATAAGTTGCTGTAGATTACACCACCCAACAGAATATAAAGAAGTTAAATTAGCACAAACCTCCAGCAGTCGAATGAAACATACGCATTAATGCAGAAGTAATTTTAATGTTGTTGCATGGGATGTTTCACAAGCTGCTCAAAATTATAGATAACACTTCACATCTTCTGCACAAACTACTGGTCAGACGACAAAGTCTCTTCAGTCGGAGACGCCTTCAGCTCTGCAGTAATAAGGGCTACAGGAAGACGGTCCTCTTCACCTCCCTCATGCCTGTTTGCCACATACCTCAGGTTTGTTTTGTCTAAGTTGTTTATGTTTTGTAAATGTTGTTTATTTTTATTATTGTGATAAATAACTAAAATTATCTATCCATCTGTTATTAATTCAAAAACAGGGAACATTTCCTGCACCATCGGTACTTAAATTTTAAATGTCAAAGTTTTACAGTTTAGAGGCTAGTGAAGTTTGAACGTCAGGAGTCGCTGTCGGTACGATTGAAACAGGTGTTTCATTCGTCCCGACACGCAGCCATTCTACCTTATTTAGATACGGGGGGGGGCAGAGTCCACCAGGATGCTCACAGCCAAATAACAGGGTCTTCTTCACAGTAGAGCAGGAAAACAGGGTGCAGATGTGCATTAAAAGGGCAGCCGATATCTGATCCAAGTGCATTTTGCACTTAGCTAGCTAAGTTAGATTTATACTATTTTTTATTAAGAAAAAAGACATAATGAGTTTGCAATTACGTATTAAGAAGGGCAGTGTCAACCTTTCTATAAAAAAAAAAGAATAACTTAAACTATTTTAATGTATATCGTTGTCTTTCTTCCGTCCCGCACAGTAGGGACGAATGAAACAACCTTTCCTTCAAAGTAGAATTACACTAAAGTCGTTCCACATTTTAACAAGAAAACACCTGGTATTGATTCAACACACATGTGAGTTGTTGATGACAACAACAAATTTCTGTCTGTAACGTTACATTTTAAAATGATGTATATATGAAAAGTGTTTCATTCGTCCCGGCTCTCCCCTACACACTTGTCCTTATGTACGTTTTGAATGCAGGACTTTTACTTGTGGGGACTTTCTCAGTGCGGTACTACTACTTTTACTTAGGTAGGATCTGAATACTTCTTCAACCACTTTTATCGCACAAAATGTTGAGTTACTTCTTACTTGTCGATGCAAATCTTCTCCACCTGAGGGACCAGCACTTGTAACAGCCGCATGATGGTCTGCAGAGGAAGTTTCACCTTCCACGACAACACCTGAGAGAAGTGGCACGATAGGGGAGGACATGTGAGCTACAAGTCATCACAGAAACAGCAAATAACACAAACCAGCAGAAAGGTCTTCTACTGACCCATTCTGGATCAGCGCACCTCGCGCTTTCTGACTCTGTGTGGTCCGCCTGACAACAGAACAAAACATGCGTGTCACTTTAGGTGCACAAAAAAAAAAAGCATCGCTGCTGTGAAGCCTCGCGTACCTCGTGGTCTCTCTCTGAGTTGGACTCTGTGTCGCTGGCTCCTCCCACAGCACTGTTGTCAGCAGTCGTCTGTGTAGAGTCTGAATGTGGTACAACAATCAAGGTGCCGTCCTCGCTCACCTGGGTCTTCTCTGTTAGCTTATCAATTCCTAAAGGGCGCAAGAACATCTTCTTTTAAATCGCAGGGGGAAAAGGATGACTGGAATAACAATCAAAAACCTTTAACCCCCCTGGGCTTGAAAGGTGGCTCTGGAAAGGTTGGATCTTCTGAGGCTCCTCTCAGATCTACAGAGCGATTTAGTGTCTTTGTTTTACAGTTGTTGACTTGGCTGTTTTAGTTCATTCTCACCACGTTCAGCTGCAACATTTATTGACTGCATAAAAAGTCTGCAGCAAAATGAC
Organism: Lepomis gibbosus; assembly: GCA_029875015.1. Lineage (NCBI taxonomy): Eukaryota > Metazoa > Chordata > Actinopteri > Centrarchiformes > Centrarchidae > Lepomis > Lepomis gibbosus. The sequence continues at coordinate 9,386 of JAPMOB010208612.1, forward strand.
TGTCAGATGATCATCATTAAGCTTTATAGAGTAATCTAGCTTCATACCTGGAGTGGCCGCTAAGCTGGCTTTGAGTGTGCCAGGCTCAGCAGGTGCAGCAGGTCTGGTGCCCTCTATGAACTCTGCCTCTGTAGAGTTGGTCCTGGAAATCCCAGACTTCTTCTTCTTCTGCAGGGCCTTCTGAATAGACGCTTTGTCGGACGGCAGGTTGGCCAACTGGTGGAAAACGTTACGCTTTCGTATGATGGCGTACACGAGGTTGGAGTTTCCTGTGAGGGAGATTAATTGTTGGTAGAAGCTGGAACCATAATGAAGCTGTTGACTAGAGTTCACTTATATTTGTTCTCACCATCAAACTGATACTGGATGATGTTGTTGAAGACCTCCAGCAGGAAGAAGACAAGGTGGTGGTTCTGGGGGAAGGAGAAGAGGAACCAGGGTGTGGAGAAGGCCTCCAGGAGGTGGAGCAACTTGTTGGCCGCCACCATGGACAGGCTCTTTAGATAAGGGGAAACTGTTAAAGCACAAAAAGTCAAGATGTCACAGCAGAAATGGAGGCACAGAATCCCAGAGAGGCGCTGAAATACTCTGCAGTTCTCCCGTTTAGCCACAAGGGAGCGCCATTACATCTGTGATACTCACTGTTCACTATTACTGTAAGCAGGCAGTCAAACAGAGGCTGGAGGCGCTGGTGTCCATTGGTGATGATTTTGTGGAAGATCTAAACACGAACAAGGAAATTTAATATTTAGAGTAATATTTGGAGTTCTCTGCTGTTATGATATCAGAAAATACAACACACTGAAAATACTGCCTGGAAACATCAAACATCTAAATTCTGCTCATACTTTTTAGATCGGCTTTTTACTAAAGAACATAAAATAAGATGTTATAACAAACCTGAACAAAGACTGAAACATGGAAAGATAAGAAGCTCAATATTTGAAAACATCGGACGCCCTCAAACCCTCGAAACTTTAAATGGGGAAGTACAGTACTTAATTAAAATGTAAAAGCAGGAAATTTGCAGCTATTAATAAAGCAAAATAAAAATTAAGAAGATCAGCAAAATTATTTTATTTCCATCAACATTTCTTGGCAGTCCTCATAGATTTTAACTCTGGATCAAAGTAGGTATAAATCAAGTGATGTACTATAAATGTGGCGGTATCGACTCAAATCTGTGAAATGATGGTTAAAATAGTTCAAATACTTTTATTGAGAGCTTTCCTGTGTTTCACCACCTTCTCTCTTACCACAACGAGCAGGTCAGCGTGGGTTCCTGTGAAAACGGGAATGTCCATCGGGACCCGGAGCGTGTAGGGCTTGTTCAGACGAACGCCAAAGTTTCTCTCTCCGCTCAGCAGCAGGAGGATGAACACGCCGATGTGCATGAGGCCGACGCGAGCTGCAGGTGCGCACAAACAAAAGAGCGAGAGGTTTTTAGTAGTGTCCTGTGCGAGTTCACACTCATCTACAGTATATGCACAAACTGTTATTATATTTAATAAAATCAAGGCAGAGACAGAGGACGACTCACATTGATCTGCTCTGGCATCGTTCAGGTTGAAGAGGATGGGAACCAGCATGTCCAACACGTTGCTGCTCTTCAGCACAAAGAACAGGAATTTCTAAAACACACAAACACAACTTCAACACTTCTGTTCCATTTCGCATTCACATAACGAAGAACTACAAGAGCATTTGTGTGAGTTTTCAGATTCCAAACGTACTTAAGTTTTGAAACAAAGCAAAGAAACAAAGAAATGACTCCGTATTTATGATATAATGCACTTTATTTACCATCTGCCATTTTATTTCTGACAGAGAAATCTATGCATGGTACAGAGCCCCTAAACAGTAGTCCATGCCATGTACACCACTCTCTGCTAACAATCCCATAATGCCGTGCTCTGCATTTTAAAAGTACAAAACTTGTTATGCGGCTCCACCCAGCAGTACAAAATGACAATGATTCACAAGGGTCCAAAATCTCAATTTACAATACTGAGTGTCTTTTATAAAAAGGGAGTGGCGAGTGAGTGACTTCAGACATAGTCTGAGTTTACAGCCATGCTGGCAGCTCTGTGAGGCTGTACTTAGGTACAGCTGTGCATTTAGCTAAATGCTAACATCAGCACGCTGACAATGACACAATATATATGATATTTATTCAATATTTCTGTTGGCTTTTAACAAACCCCATTTCCCATAAGCCCACTGCAGGTTAAATGTCACAGATCTATTACAGAGGCGAGTGAGTCGACTGATTGGTGCATCTAGTTTTTCATTAGAGGAGATTACAGATAAAAATGTGGAAACATTACAGGAGATTGTTTGACAGCACTATGGATGAAACCCGTGCGGCTGCGTGGGTACATTTTGTTGGGAGATATAATTTTTTTTTTTGCTGAAAAATAACAAAGAAGTTTCTTAACTTCTCGAAGCAACTGTTGCAGTAGATGTAAATTGGCGGTGGACCGACCGACACAGCAGTGGATGGAGCCACACCGCTAGCATGGTAAAAAAAAATAGACCCACCACTGTTCTCTCTGTACTCACTGCAGCTTGCACTAGCTATATTAAAAAATAAAATAAAAACTGAGCTCCACACCTTGTTGAAGTCACAGAATTTCCAGAAGAGGATCAGCAACTCCTGGTGGAACTGGATCTTCTTGGTGGAACGAGGCAGATAAGTCTGGACCAGAGGATTGTTGAGCAGCCGTGCCAGACCTTTCAGGATGAAGCCTAAGTCCTGATAAAGCAAAGAGAAAAAACCTTTTTAACATCCAACAGTGTCGTCCTTTTTAATGGTTAGCTCCGTTTCACAGTACCTCTTCTCTGTGTATTCTGGAGAGATAATTCACAAAGAGGTTCTCAGGTCCAGATGGCTGGAAAAAAAAAAAAAAGACACCACACGATGGCTTTAAATTATGCAGCAGTGTTTTTTTTATCATAATTAAAAACAACAATTGATTGATCCATCTGCCTCTTACCTCCTGCTCCTCCTCAGCTGAGGGGGATGAAGAGGCGTCCAGGGCTTGGAGGGCGGCGCTGGCGGCCGACCCGGCCTCGTGCTCTAGGGTGACGATAAGGATCTGGACGGCCTGCTCCACCAGCTGCTCACGGTAGTCAGAGAACAGCAGGTGGTTGTACGGGATGCCGTACCCCACAGGGTCGTAGGCGCACACCACGTTGAGCAGGGAGGTGAAGAGAGGCAGGGCATGTCTGGGTGAAAGACAGGTCGAGGTCAGTCAGCGCTGTATATCTGCACTGAGGGGTCCTGCACGGTGGGCTATCAGAGTTTTCCATGTTCAGAGTACCAGTGAAGGGCCCTTCAGAGGGGCCGTATGAGCAGCTCCACATGTAGGTTGATGCATTTGCAATTTCCACTGGAGGCTTTTCACAATCCTATTCCTCACTTTTATTGTTTCAGGTTGATTTTCTTATTAAAAACCATCTGAACATGTTTCTCTTACTGACCAGAAGCTGTGTGCAACCTGAAAGGAATACCTGCAGACAATACTGAGGGCTGAAAAGAAATTATTTTTTTGGGTAATATTTATATTTACATTTAAAAACTCTCCCATAAAAAGGCCAGTCAAAGACAAAACAATGAAGCTCGGTCCTAAAGATGCAAACACTTCGTTCAGAGTCTCAGGTCTCTATGAAGCTGCGGTAAAGATAAGTTTTAATTTCTAGTGGTTTACCAATACAGATGACCGGCACTCCTGTGCACCTTTATGTGGTGTCGTTACCTGTTTTCTGTGGAGCAGAAGAAGGAGACCCAGGGATTGAGGTTTCTTTCAGAGGACGGAGGGAGGTACATGGCTTCAGAGAAACAGGTGAGGAGCAACTTCAGCAGCTCGGTCCTGAACAAAACAGATACACATGGGTGGATCAACATTACAAAGAAATCACACAGAGTTTATACGATAACCCAGATGATTATTTGAATGGTGTCCAAGATACAAACTGAATGGGACATTTTACAGTTCGACTATGTAAATGTGTCAGTTCCAAACTACTTCAAACACATTAAAACGTATCTTTGGCCTTTCTGGACGAACATTTCCTGTTACTTACTTGTTAATTCCAGGAATTATGTATTCCTGGAGTCATTATGATGAAACTATGAGAGTTTGTACTGTGCTTTTACTGTGGAGGTATGGCCATTTAAATCCACCGTGTTGCAGTAGTGCTGTCAGTGCAAATAAACATCAAACTATGCAGAGTTGAAACGTGCTCATGTCCTCTTAGTTTATGTTAAATAAGACACTCCTACAAATGTCTGGCAGCCAAATGTAGGAAAAAGGTAATGCAATAACTATTTTTCCAGGCTCATCCAATTATTTTGTGCAACGTGATGGCGCTGTCACATCTGGACATCTGTTCTGTTTGATCATAAGATAACTAACAGACAACCAGGGCTGAAAACATTAACTCTGTAACGAACAGGAAAGCAGAGTCCTGATGCTGCAGTCTTTTACCTGTTCAGGTCATGGATGTAGTTTAGAGGAGGCGAATGAGCGAAGCCCACCCCGGCTTCCCAGATGTACTCACAGCTGTCTATGGATCGCATGTCCTCTGCTGTGTCCTGCAGACAAACAACTTAACATCATGTAGATGAAAAATGGGTGCTGTCGGGGGCAAGTGCATCAAGAACTAGAGTCTGTGGTTCACGCCGCCTTCCCCTTTCCACTCTCTTTCGGACAGATGTGTAATAAATATTTATGTCATCTTAAGAGAGTGTCTCGATTCACGCACTTCCATTCTTCCATTTGCTATTTCGAGTTCATGTGTGCGTTCACACTGAGAAGTATGGCAAAATGCAGTTCTCTATACTGCAGCGATTGTGATTGTAACAGTGGAAGTATGTTCAATTTATGTATTTTTAATTCAATTAAAGTGAAGTCAGCAAACAAGCTGGCGGGCGACAATTGCATTCAAAAGAGAGCACTAATGATCCGCCTGGATACAATTTGCCATTAAGAAGAAGTCCTCAAATCCTGGGATGGTCATTTTCAGTTAGTGCACAACAGGAATGTTTGATTTTCCTGATCACTACGCTGTCGAAATTTACGCACTACGCAAGTAAGTACACAGTGTGCTGCATGTATGTGTACTAACGGAAGTATCCGAATTAGGACACATGAGGCACTCAGCCACCAGGACGTCTGTTTGAGTCGATCTATAAGCAAAAACGTCAAACATTGTCTAATTCAAGCCTTTCAAATATTTCCTGATATGTCTGATAACGCTAATTATTATATTTTGGAACATTTGAGGGAGTCACATTGAGTTATGGGAAATTGTTTATCTGATATTTTTAAGACAAAATAATAAATTGAAAACAATAATCAATGAACAGCCTTAGTGTAATTAAAAACAATGAAAAGTGAAATTACCCTTTTCTATAGCGTAAAAGCTTAAAAGCAGTTTCTGTTTGTCAAATAAAATGTTCCCACCATGCTCTAACTAAAAAAAACATATAAAAAAGTATTATGAGCTGAACTGTGTACTGAAAAACTGGTTATTCTGCACGTTAATATTTACCCCCCCCCGCTACATCTACGGCTAAAGAGAACAGTGCGACTGTGTTCTCACCTACTTCTGCCATGTGATTCAGCAAGTGGACTAAGCTGAGTACTCGGCTGACAATATCTGTATGCGACACCTCAGCTCAGATAACTAAAGCTTTATGAATAGACCTGCCTAGGTGCTACTGTTGTTTTTTCATAAGTAAACTGACAGCAAAGGGCAGCATGCCATGCCACACTTAAGTTCACTGGAGTTCAAACAAACCCAGGAAGCTGTGATTTGGTGAATCCGGTCTCTGGCTCCCCTGATTAGCAAAGTCTACTTGCAACATTTTGCATTGCTTTTTACAACGAAACAGTCTCAAACTGTTTCCTTTGAGTCTGAAGTAATAAAAAGGGGTTATAAAACTGGCCCTAGTCACATTTAGATGCAGTTAACGGCCCTAAAAACATGTGTTCTTAATTGATTTCCTACTGTGAGTGAGGGGATCCTACTAAAATCGTCAGTTTTGGTTTTTTCACATGAGAGATGTCTGTATTTTTTTGTTTTTGTGCTTGGTTTCTTTATGGATTTGAAGTGGCTCAGTTGGGAAAAAGGGTGATGTCGTGCGTTCTCGTAACCCAATCAAGAGTAATATCAAAATGTGATGACAGTTGTGGAGTTGTTTGCTTACGCTCAATCAAATGTGAACAATTCACACCCACGTAGCCTTGATGAAGCAGATTAGCTTGAGTCTGGAGTGCCGAATAACTAATCCATGAGGATGTTTCCCCCAAACTTTAGCTTTGATTCCTGCTTAGTCATCAATGTTATCAAAGAGACATAATAAAGCGGATATTTCAGAGGCAAATAAAACTAAAGCTTGCTGCATGACTGTACCGCTGAGGGTAAGACTACATGTCTCTTCTTGGGAAGCTCAAATCCAAGGCATTCATGACGCTCAGAAATGTCACCGTCCACTAATGTGTTTCTGTGTGTTCGTGCATGCTTCACAGGTCACAGCGGCAGGTGGGAACAAACGACCGCCGCTGGTCATTTTCCACCTTCTGCTGCGCAATTTCACCCAGCCGCTCCACTGAGTTTAACATTTCCTTCAGGAGGCTGCGAGGTGTGAGGAGCGGTCTGATCATGGAGGGGTTAGGACCTCTCCAGATGTTTGCTCAGCTCGGCTAAGAAGCGTCTTCTCAGCCCAGTTAACAAACATGGCCACTCCTGCCTCTCTCTTTCTCATGCGGAGTAACTCATTAACTTGAGCTACTGCCTGAGAAGGTTGTGTGAAGGAGATAACAGAGCTAACTGGTACTGCCACGGGGCTAAAAAAACATGAGGAACAAAGTATTGACACTGTTGTACCTTAAGGGCTAAAAACAAAGCAAACACCAAGTGGAAGCAGGCTCTGTTTTTCTTCTTACAGCACGTGGTGTCGCTCAGAAACTCTGGAGAATACTTTTTAGCTTTTTGTGTGACGCTAAGATGAGGAGATTGATCAGATGATCTCAGATGTCAGGCTGCCTCGCTTAGCACAAAGATCAGAGATAGGTGGGAACAGCTGGGCGTACTAACTTCTTCCAAAATTAAAAAGCACTCCTACTAACATCTAAAACCAAGTCATTTACAGAATCTTGTTTTGAACTTCTTGACCAACGATGGTGCCCCCAACACTGGTGCCTTTGATCGCATTGATGTACCACTTCCGTCCGAACTCCACAGAGTTGTGTTGCTAACCAAATCCAGCAGGAAAGATTTGCTAGCTTATTATTTAAATAAGTTTAAATGCACGATGCTGTAAAAGTGGAACATCAGCCAGGAAATGTACGTAGTACCAAGCTAGCAAGAGATATGTAGCCACTGCACCGGCCCCATGTAAACACACCGGTTAGTCTTTAGAGGTCCCTGATTGGCCGCTCAGAATACGATCAAATCATTTGTTGTTAGAGCGGTTAATTACAACACAGGCCACCTGTTAAAACTGGAATAAATTCCATTGAGGGATTTTTCAGTTTTGTAGATTTTAACCTTTATTCTGGCATTTGATGACAATATTTTAGGCACAAAAACCTGAAAACCTGACGGTGAGGGTAAAAAAAACAAACAAGCAGAAACACTTTTTCACTTTGAATAGAGTCACAGTCTCAGCTGTCTCCTCTTGCTTCCAGTCTTATGCTAAGCTAGGCTAATCACAGGCAGCTCTGTATTTAACGCACAGACACGAGATCGATGTCGATCTTCTCGTCTCACTCTCGGGAAAGAAAGCAAATAATTAAACGTCAGAAAATGCTGACTAGTCCTTTAAGCAACAGCAGATGTGCTGCAGAAATGAATAAGCCCAAAGTCTCCTTAATTAAATACTGAACATTGGCAGGTGTTTGTCTCCAGCTGCACTGCGGGATAATGAGGCCACAGCTGAATGCCTGACTCGCAGTGTAGAGTAGAGGGGTTAGTGGACTCACCGGGCTGTTCTTCTTGTGGCTCTGAGCGGTGAAATCTGGACAGAAGAGCAGGTCGGCGATGGCCAGCAGCAGGGATTCAGCCAGCGGCCGAGCTTCATCATCATCATCGGCATCTTTGTCTAAACGCTGGACGACAAGGAGACGAGAAATGAGACGTCACGTTTGTGGTTTTGACACTACAAGCCCAATTCACATTTGAATTAAGAACATGGTGATCTGTGAGAGTTGTAGTAATGCATCACGTGCATCCAGAAGGAAACTCTGAAGAAGAAGAAGAATCAGTGTGAAATTGCTCCATAAAAAAGTGAACCACCTGCCTTCAAAGTAGGTCAAATTAAACAAGTGTTAACAGTAAAATGTAGTAAGTTCACATTGTAAAGAGACGTAGAGTTTAGTTGAAAACATAGCAGACAGTGGCTCTTCTGGTGCTTTTAACCACATCATGTGATCTTCATCAGCAGATGGAGTTCGCCAAACGGTCATGAGCACTTTAACGACATCCTGTCCGGTCTGGCTTAAAAATAGCAAACTCCATGTACTGATGAAGATCATGTGATATGATCAAAAGCTCCAGAACAGCTACAAAAATGGATGATGATATTTTTAATTAGTTGATTGGAAGGAAACATGACAAGTGAAACAAAAAGCAGGTAAAAACAAAAGAAGGGAAACAGAAGGAAGGATAGAGAACAAACACATCATGCTAACAGCAGGTAAACACACACAAAATACCACAGTGTAAAAGAAAAATGCATCGTGGGAAATACTTTTATTCACTACCAAATCTGTCTGTTAAACATGGCGGTAGAGCCAGGAGAAGGTTAGCTTAGCATAAAGACTGGAAACAGAGGAAAACAGCTAGCTTGGAGTCTTGTTGTTTCTGTGGACACCAGGAAGTCACCGCTGCGCCCAGCCAAGAAAGAGTCCCACACATAAAACCGATTAAACATGTTGTAGTTTTTGAGGTTCTGGGAAAGTGTATTTGTTAGCTTTGGACAGAGCCGGGCTAGCTGTTTGCCCCCGATTTAAACCTTGCTAAGCTAAGCTAACTGACTGCCATACAGACACGAGAGTGGTATCAATTTTCTTAGCTAACTCGCGTCAAGAAAGCGAATTAGTGTATTTTCCAAAACGTCACACTATTTTTTAAAACATAATAAAATTCACTTTAACAGCACCACAAACATCAGTAAGAGTTTTTCACTGCAGAACAACGAACCAAACTCATACAACTACAAAAAAAACCCGTTAGCCTGTTCCAACTGCTACAGCTCTGCATTTTCCTCTCAGTCCCACACTTTAATTAAGGGACATTCAATCCCTCCCTAATTCAACCACTGGCCAGGAGGAGGGGGGGATACAATATGGGCAGTGTTTGGACCGTGGGTCCCCTGCCGACCAGGTAACCAGAGAACCAGCAGCCTTCAGGAGGGGGAGGAGGGGGGAGGAGGGAGGAGGAGGGAGGAGGGGGGCTTGGTTTTGGACAGTGACCTCGACTGCATCAACAGCAGCAGCAACAGTCTCATCTTACAGTCCAGATCCTGAATCAGACAGCAACATCGCTCCTAACCAGTACAGATTATTATAACTGGGGGGTCTCAAAGGGCCGAAGATCCTCTGATGTCTGGAGAGCTGAAAGGCTGCTGACAGATTCAACTCTACAAACAGTTTGATCAGTCTGATGCTTCCAACACAACACGTGGTGCTGGTCTCAGGAAGGTTTTATTCATCTGCCTCGAAGAATTTGTTTCTTGATTTCCTTTTTGTTTTAATCTCGACCTTTTAAATCAACCAATAAATACGACCAAAGAAGCAAAAATAAAGCGTGGTTTTTTTTTAATGTCAGTTCACTTAAATCATAAGTTTGTTTTTCAGGTTTTGCAAATATCTTGAGATCCCCACCGACGATATTCCTGCCAGTTAAATTAAACAGAAGTTATGTTTAAATTCTGCCGCACCCTGAAACACACTGCATGAATCCTAGAGGTGTAACAAAACATTTCCTTCCTCATAAAACATTTGTATTGTTTACCAAGTCTTTTATTTTACTGCCTTTTGCGACATTCCTTGGCCACCGACTGCCATCACCTATACTTTGTGATTAGTGCTAATTAGTGAATGTTAGCTAGCTAATATGCTAAACATGGATGTTGAACATGGTTAGCGGTATACCTGCTAAACATGACAGCATGTTAGCATGGCTGCAGGCTTGTTTGTCTGTCAAATACAACAGTTACTCAAGATAATCCCCAGACTGGCTTTTCTATTTTGTAACTTTAGAGAAAAAAGCTGGGTGAAATTTCCCTTTAAAAAGCAGAAAACAAAGGATTTATTTTTTCGCCAAAGGTTATGTCAACATGTAATTAGCCACTGTTTTCACATTATACTGACACTGGCTCTGACGGTTACTGTCAGGAAATTACTGCCTGTCAACCAAAACAACAATTTAGAGTAATTATAACAGACTGGGGTGAAATAAATTGAAGAGAAACAAAGCTTTCAGGTCTTACAATCAATACAACTAATATAACATGGGAACACGAGAGGCTGGTCGGTTTGTGATTAACCACGGGGTTACTGCTTCCTCGATGCATTCCTTTCCTATTCCAAGCCACTCGCAGGACAGACGTGGATTACAGCTTCACACTCCTCGTGTTCTCTGAGCCGATGGAGGCAGACTGAGTGTCAAACAGGACATGACACAACACGGAGTGCAGAAGTTATATAAGACATCAGCAGATATTTCTGGAGGAAGACCTGGCCTCTCTCCCCCTACTTCCTGTGACTGACTGAGTCGTACCCCTGATCTGCCGGCTCCGGGGACGGTGGACCAGAAGAAGCCTCTCCAGTCGGCGTCCTCAAAGATGTACGGCAGGATCCGGGTGAGCAGGCGGGTGCAGTTCAGGACAATCTGCCGCTGTTTCTCTGAGGGGCAGCCGGAGTCTGCAGCCTGGACCAACCTCTCCACTGCCTGAGAAAACCACATCCAGAAGACTTTAACACGGTGGTGACGCTTTAAAGTCAGGTTTCTATACTTTTATGATTTTAATTCCAGAGTTTTTTTAGAAATCATCTTCTGTATCTCTAAAACCCGAATTCAAGTCTAACTTTTTTTAGAGACTTAGAGTTTTAGAGACAGCAGGAGATTCCAACAAAACCAAATATAACAGGCTGAATTTTGGGAAATCTGTCTTAAATGATGTGCAACACATTTAAAGTGTTTACATTTGATGGAATGATGCAGCTGTTGTAAACATGGAGTTTGGGTTTGAATATTTCACTTAGTTTAAACATCATTAAGCTTCAGAGCTGAAACATGCTCATTTACTTTCTGTTCGAGATTTAGATAATATTACATTACATGTTGTTCGATTAATCTGTACAGAAACAAATGTGTAAAAACCACATGTTGTATTTGCTTGTGTAGTGATAGCCAGCTAGAGAACCTTAAGAGAAATGCTAGCAACAAACGCCACCTCCCATATCCGAGGTCGCAAGTTCGACTCAGTAGAAACCTCGTAACACCTCAAAACCTCATGTTGCTGACAAGACCAGTTTTATGCAAAAAAGTGAATGAGCATATTTCCACAAATGGTCTAAAAGTATTCCTTAAAATACTCCGGCTGGGTCTCGTTTGACATTTAAGAGACACCTAAATCCGGAACTAATTGATCAAACAATAAGTAAAGATGGGGTGGTGATGGAGCAGTGGATAAGCGGCCTTTGGTGTGAGAAACCAGGGTTCAATTCCCCACAGTAACGCATCCACCATTGTGTCCGTGTGTAAGTCACTTAACCCCTGGTTTCTCCAGAGGCGTGCGACCTCTGACAACAATTGTAAGTCGCTTTGGAAAGATGAGTAATTGTAAAGATGATGTAGTCTCTGATCTGTCTCTTGACAGTGTTTGGTACGCGGTGCCACAGACACATTTTGCAGCGTATGTAAAATGCTCTGTATTTGTATAGCGGCTTTCTAGTCTTTTCGACCACAAAGCACTTTTTCACTACATCTGCATTCACCATTCACACACATACAGTGGTGGAACAGGGGCAATTTGGGGTTCAGTATCTTGCCCAAGGACATTTTAAAATGCAGCCCGGAGGAGCCGGGGATTGAACCTCCGACCTTCCGATTAACGGGTAACCTGCTCGATGTCCTGAGCCACAGCCGAACATGTTTCAATGTGCAGCATTGAAAGAAATGTAGGACTATTCTCTTCAGCTGAACATTCTTATTTTTAGCCAGACCTTCCAAACACCCTCTGCTGCACCTAAATAACCTTTGACCTTTCCAAACACCGAAGAGTGTTACACTCAAAGTGTGGGAACAACAAACAGCAGCATTCCTTTGACTCTCACTGTCTCCAGGACAGAGAACGGCTGCACTAAGGCAACACATCTGAACCCTCGCTGCCTGTAGCAACTGCCATCTGAAAACATGACATCCTGTAGAGTCACCCCTCCTCAAAAATGCAGGTTACCTTGTAGCAGAGGGTTGCCAGGTTGGACGGAGACTCCTCTCTGACGGCTCTGATCTCTGCCGCCGGCACCAGAGCGAAAACATCCTGGACGGTGGTGGAGGAGTCGTCCCAGAACTGATCCCAGAAGACATCGTCTGTGGCTTCTACGGGCTGCAGGAGAGGACACACACCAGCGCACCATAATGTCTGTAGGTTTGTAACATGATCCCAGACTAGAGAAACATCCCCTCTGAGTACAGCAGCCACAGCCCTGAGCTCTGACCTTCAAATGAGGAGAGCGGCGGGATTTCACTAGTGAATATATTATTCATTACACAGCTGCTAAACAAATTTAAATGAAAACAGAAAGTAATTTTACTTTTTACTTCCTCAGAGCTCACCTGTTATGTTATTTTAATATCTTCTTAAAATACCTTAAAGTATTACTCCCTGTATTTTATCTAATTTTGTTTTGTCCCATTATTTCTTTTGTTGTGTTTATGTTAGTGGGGTAATCCAATCCATGTTACTTGTTTTATACTACATTTATCTGACAGCTGTAGTTAATATTTACTTTTCATATTAAGATTTGAAATTAAAAACATATCAAATATATATTCAAATATATTAAACCAGTGATTCCCAACCTTTTGGGTTTGTTATATGTTACATAAAATCAGTGTGTATTTGAGGCCCCTTGTCAAATTTCCGATGAGTTGTTCCACTAAAGAGACCTTTTCTTGATAAAGTTCTCAGGTGGTTTCATTTAAATAAAAGTTGGAGGCTCAAAGAAATCAAATAATCCAAAATATCCAAAATTACCAAAAAAAAGCAAATATTAGAGGAAAAATCCAACAAATGAAAACAGATTTTTTGCATTAAAACTTTGTTTTTCCTTCTTAACTCTCTCACAACCACTCACATTTAAATGGTGACCCTTTGGAGGGGCTCGACCCCTAGGCTGGGAACCACTGGACTAAACCAGCTTACTAAAGTATCCAAAGTATCTCTGCCCCGAGCAGCTACAACACTAAAACACTCTTCTAACATCGACACATCGGTTTTAATAATCTCCTAATGTCATTGATTTATCAGCCACAGGAATCATTTTATCACATGATACTACAGTGCAGCTGATGTTCAGCACATTCACCTAAGCAGGATTGTGAATGCAGGACTTTTACTTGAACATGGTCATTCATAAATTCTGCAGCTGTCAGCTGTGTGTTTTCTTTAGTGCTCCTGTAAACAGTTTGAAGACTGTAAGTAACAAGTATTATTATTATTATTGTTCAGTTCATCTGCTGATTATTTTCTTGATTAACTGTTTGGTGTACAAACAATCAGAAAATAATGAAAATGCATATTATATCTTTTCATTTTCAGTCTGAAAACCCAAATATATTCAATTTTCCTGTAATGTAAGACAAGAAAAGCTGCACACATGTATGACACAACTGATCATTAACAATTAATCTGCCATTTATTTTGATTAATGACTTGTTTAGCAAACTTGTTGTCCAAAAACCGAAAGATCTTCACATTTTCCTTCTAATAAAAGTATTTTGAAAATAACTCAAGTCATTATCAAATGGCTGCAGATTAATTGTCCGTCGACAGACTCAAGACTCACTAATGATGGACTCATTGCTGCATCCATAAAGACAAAACTTAAACAAGTCGATAGCAGCATATCTAGTTAGTTCCACCTTAAATGCACCTGCCAGGGAAACACATCTCTGCTGCAAAACTAATTCAATTCAACTGCTGTCACATGTTCAAACTGGTTAAGGATCATTTCACTAAATAAATAAGAAATAGAAAAGGATTCAAATACTCAAAGGGCCAAAATGAGCGTTCGCAGTATCTTAAACAGCCCAAATATTAAATAATAATATAAATATTTCAGGGAGATATCTTTGTGTTTCGTCCTGAAGTCATCAATATAAACTGACTGCAGTGTTTTCCCCGTTTTTTCTCTCCAATTTGTGCCATCAGGGCTTCAGTTCAGGCTACCATCTGGCACTCCAACTTTATCTCCCCAGGCTGAAATTAAACCACAAACCGACGCGCTCAACGTGCGTCTCTGTGTTTTTTAGTGTTTAAACGTTAAAGAAAACCGACCTGTGTTTTGGTTGTGAGCTGAATCACCGCTTTCCTGAAGTGAAGTTTGGTGTCTGCGTTTCCCATTTTGTGTCACAAACCACCTCCTGCCTGCGTGGATCCGTGTTAACACTGAGTCGCTGTAAAGGACGATGGTCTGCCTCATCCACCGCTGACAGCCGCTCTGCGCTCCTGCTGCGTTCAGGAGCTGCTCGGAAACTCCAACTTCTAGAGGAGGTGTGCCAAAACTTGTGCGCAGTAGTTGTGTTTTTGAAAATAACAATATGATGATGTTTTGTGCTGCAACCATGAAACAAAGACGATAAAAGTGCAGGCCATGTGTAATATTTATGTGACTTTGTTTTAATTTTAATATGTTGCCAACAAACACCAAACAACAAACAAAACACAATGATGAGAAATGACAGCGACCACCACAACAAACGTTAAAACAAAACACCAAAAGAACATGAAAACACACATGCAGTTTAGCTTTCCTTAAGATAATTATGAAGATAATTTAATTAGGCCTAAATAAAATACCCCAAAACAAAAGAAAGCGAAAATAAGAAATAAAGAAACAAAATAACCCCCAACAACATAAAACATATTGGAAAAATGTAACTTTAAAATGATGTTAATAGAGTTACATACTATAAACAAAAACTGTCTTCATCATGTTTCTATCTTTGCTTAAGAGGTTTAATATTTCCGACGGCCCTTGGAGGCTCCATCAGCCAAGCAGGATCCAAACTTGAAGACTTCCGGGATCCTAATGTACATATTTGCTTTCATTCATTTATCATTGGATAAAACGGCCCTCGTGCACATATAGGCCAACAACATTGATTCATGCATGAAGACCGAAACAGTCAGATCTTCATCCCCATCATCATCATCATCATCATCATCATCATCATCATATTTTATTTTCAGTTTCTTCCAAATGAGAGTGGATAACAACCATCATGATACTTCAGGTACAGTCAGGAGAAATAAGCTCTGACTGTTTGTGTATTATATATCATGCTATTTATATTTTTAATCGGTTTTAAATGAATATAACTTCTGCTTTTACCTGTAAAGGGTCATTGAGTGTCCTGAAAAGCGTTATAGAAATAAAATGTATTATTACTATTATTATTATTATTATATGAACACCAGCTCAGACCAAACTCTAACACGCGCACACACACACACACACACACAAAACAAAAACATTTCAAGCATTCAAGCTCTTGGGGGCCCTCTGGTGGCCACGGGGGCCCTGACCGCTCAGCAGTACAGCCATCATCTCAGCTTATCTACCAGTCTTTAAAGCACTAGTTACTGTATATCAGAAACTTCTCCATGCCATTATCTTCCATCTTACATCTACATCTGATCAGACTGAACTGCAGTGGCCCCACATGCTTGAATGACTCAGCTATCCAACCACCTTCACTCACACTCAATAACAAGTTGTGCTGGGTCCACAAAAACAGAGAAGGCTCCAACTTTTTATAAAAGGAACACATTTTTTCATGATTTAACAGGGAGCGTTTCAGGGTAATCCGAGCTGTTGAAGAGCTCCAGATGTGAGTCATGTAAAAAAAAATGTGGAAAATCAATGGGTCATCTGGCGTCCAAATATGCTCTTCCCACTTCCCAACTCTATTACGTCAGGTTTGTCACAGTGATGCAATAAACAAACTGTCTCAGGTTTTCTTGGATGCACTCACACAACAACTCTGTTAGTAATTGTTAAGACTGTAGGTATTAGATACAAAACATAATATTCACAGACAATTAAAACATCATATATCATCTTCATTAGTCAAATTCTGATTTCCCACAGCACTGGGTTTACTTTTCCTCTCAATCACAACAGTGTTTTCATTTCCAAATGCCAAAGCAACGTCCACAGTTTCAAACAATCCTACAAAAACATGTTACAGACACCTTGTGATGTGCCATAAAAGGCACAAGGACTGAAACCATTTCTTCTCCATGTGGTCATGTAGTATCAGTTACACAATTGATGAATTGTGGTGCTGCTGGTGAGACTCTGAGGTGTCTCAGCGTTTGGAACAAACACACTGCAGGTTAGGCCCCGTGTCCACCAAAGTGTTTTTTGCCAGCTGAAAACGCCACCTGCTGTTCTAAAAATGCGTAGCTGCCAGCGCTGGGGTGCGTTTTGGAGGCGCAGTGTTTTTTTTTTCGAGAAGCTGTGGTTGCTATGATACATAATTT
>JAPMOB010208616.1:0-13753 GCA_029875015.1 Lepomis gibbosus
GTGGGAGATGAACCTCCTTCAATACATCTATGGAAATCCATGGTATCAGACTATATTTCTCTGGAAAGCCTGAGATTTAGTATTAATGATCGAAAGGACCTCTTTACAACGAAGTTTGGCAAAGTGCTGAAATACCTGAGAACTCGAAACGCAACAGCCTGACATGCCAGACCTAACAAGGACTCTTGAGATCACTGCTGCAGATGTATTGTGGATGTGTTACATGTTTTATATAATCTGTATGTATACTGTGCTGGGCTGTTATAATTGTGAAAATGTTCAAAAAAAACAATGTTCAAAAAAAAAAAGACAGATAGTTTTGTCAGACAATATAAACTAACCGAGGAATAACACCCTTATTCTGCAGGGTAAATTACTGTCTTTATCAATGGAGCAATATAGCGACTGTTTCTGTTTCTTACCAAACAGGGTCTTAATCTTTAAATAAACGTCTATCTCTGTAGGGATCCTTTTTACAATAACAATCTGAGCCTGTCAATGGCAAAAATAAGCACTTTAGTGGATGTACTTTGACGGGGCACTCTTACCCACAAGGACATGGATTATTACAGTCTTGACTTGCTGCTGCCGATTGTTGTGCACTCACTCAATACTGGACCAATTTCTAATAATGTTGTCCTGATTAGAGCCAAAAGCATGGAAAAATAAGGTCCAGGTTTTCCCCACATTAGTGTTTGACAGTTAATTTTGTAAGTACTCATTTAAAAGTGGGGGAGAATATAAGTTTTAGAGCTGGAACAGACATCGCTCACTGTATCTGTACACATTCATTTATACCTGATGTTTTACAGCTGTAGTTCCAAACACTTTTTTTATTTATTCTTTTTTAACTTTTTTTTTCACATCTGTTGGGCCCGTCCTTAACAAAACCCCACCCCATCGCCTCAAATCCACTTTTTCTCTTTCTCCATACATCATCTTCCATTTCCCTCAGCATCTGCCAAACAACACAACAAGGACATCAGAAGTGTATCGGCAATCATTATGCTTCCTGCCTTGCTTTATTTTACAAGTTTGCTAATTACCACTTGTGCCATAGCCCGTTTCCCCCTGGAGCCCTCTCTCTCCGCTACCTCTCCTCCTCTCCCCTCCATCGACCACGACTCGGGGAAAGTAAACTTTCCGGAGTGCTTTTTTTTTTTTTTTCTCCACCCTGATGATTCCCAGTTGAGTGGTCTGATTGTGGGAGCTCTAGCAAATATGCTAATTTGTTCTTGACTAGTGGAGTAAAAATCATTAAGGAGCACCTCAACACCCAAGAGAGGGGAGGAGGCGAGGACAGGTATGGGAGGGGGCACAGCACACAAAGCTGATTCCACTGTGTGAAAGATGCAGCTGTGGGAGTTCCAACAATAGTTTTACATCAAAGATAGCCTTCTATGTGTAAATTATATCACAGTTTCCTAAAAGCACTTTGTATTATGTTGTAAGTGCTGATCACAGAACTAATGATCACTTTCTTTCTCTCTTTCTGTTTCATGCCACCTGCCCCTTGTGGATTCTCAATAGGTAAGTCACTGTGCTTGTTATCTGCATCCAGACACACACACACACACACACACACACACACACAACCTTCTAGCCTTTTGTGTTAGCACTAACCAAATGGCTGTCAGTGCTTTACAGCGTCCACACCATCTGCATTCGAGAATCTGTCTTTCTTTAATGTTGTGGTAACTGATGGCTGTGCAGCCGACTGTACGCCACATATGGGTTCCGCTGTAAAGAATAGAAGCTGTTGTTCACGTTCAAATATGACAGATGTGTGTTATCGTGTTATGAAGGTGTGGGGACATTTCGGCTACACGAAGAAAACAACTCATCGCTGACAGCTGTGGTGCTACAGTAGCCATGACTTGGGAGGGCGTTTGATGAAGCACATGACATTTCCAGTGTGTGCTGTTGCAGTGTTCTTACTTGTAATGCATATTTATCACATTTGTGGAGGATAAAAAAAAAACTACAACAGCTTCAAAAAAGGGGGCGATCCGAGGATGAAGGGAAGTAGAAAGTGGAATATTTTTGGGGGGGATAGGTGATGCATTTCCTGTCAAGAACTAGCGTGTTATCATTTTTGAGGCAGCACTTGTTGCTTTTATTAATCACACTGCGTTTTTTGCTACCATGAATTTGAACAAACTATAAAGATGTTTGGTGAATGCACTGTTTACAGTCGTTGGTGTTCCTTTTCAGGCAATCTGACGGTCAACTACTGTTTTTTTGTTTGTTTGTTTTAAGTTTGTTACTCTTCATTAGCGATAGCATTGACAATTCCGCCTCAATTTGCATGCTGACTGAACGGCAAAAGGCTATTATAGATGACTAGAAAATAACAAGACTGAAATTATAGTTATTATAATATTATAATTATTATTGGTGAAAGCTTTCTTTATATTGCTCTATTACTACTATTACTCTATATTACTTTCTAAAAGTCTTAGCAGTTAACTAGCCCAAATCTATGTGGTTCACACTTAGCCTGACAGGCGGTGGTTTTGTTAAAGACAAACAATAATTTTAACCAGTTAAAAAGTGTTTGTTCATTCTCTCTACATGTTTACAGCAGTGCAGAGGTTTAATGACAGGAGGGGGAGACATTTTACATTTACACCCAAATGACACCATTTTAGCAGTGTGAAAAAGAACATGAAACGCCACTCACATCATCATGTATGCACACAAAACACAATTGAACAGTTAAATGAATGACTAAATGTGAAAAGTCTGGTGGCTTGTCAAAAATGTCTTTAAGGGGTGACCTCTTTATTTCTAAAATCCTGCTTATAGCCCTGCACACAGTTTGAGTTTTACTGTAATAATTTTTATCTCATTATAATACAACATTTTTATAACAAAAATTCAGTAATGAAGCGAAACCACCCTGTTTTCTGCTTTGTGTCAGTGCGTTTTTCATATAGTCCAATTGGTTCTTAAATTGTCCATTTATTTGAAGAAGTATGTGAGTTTGCTCTTCCCCTTAATGCAACAATTTATTATCAGTTTAACTGAAAAGAGAGGCAGAACACTGGGATGTCCAGTTTCCTCTAAGATAATTGTGTTGCTTAGGTTTTTATTTGTCTTCTGTCACCAGAATTTCATGTATAAGAACAAAGTGAATCTGCAGGGCCACAGATAAAGGAAATGGGATACTTGTTTCCACTGCAACCTCTCTTCCTCATTTAGCCGCATATTAGATCCATTTTCTTCCAATGATCTAATTAGTTTTCCTAAATTCTCTGTCAGTGAGTTGTCGTCAACCCAATGCGTGGGCCCAAGAACGCTCAGATTCCTTTTGCAGTACTCATGCAACACTGACTCTGTTAATAGCAACAGTAATCACTTAGCCCGCCACCAGCGTTCATTTGGCAATATGGTTGGATGGGCCGCAAGCTGTTCCGGAGGTATTTGTTTGGCTCCTGACATCAGTGTTTTAGGGACACACAAGGAGACGATCAGAGAGGCGAAGAAAAAGCTGTTTGATGGTTTCCAATGAGAAAGATGATAGTTCTTTAAAAAAAACAAAACTAAGATGACCTCAATCGGTGAAACCTTGAACCAGCTGAGAAACAACTTTTTTACTCTTTTGGTATCAAAACATAATAGCTGCATGACTTCCACTGAGGATAAAAGTGGTTTTAAAGTGACATTTGTAAATTTATGGTAGACACTCATTCAAACCCCTTTCCTCCCTCCATTTCGTTTGTGCCATACCTCACTCAAACACAGCCAGTGTAATAGCGTACCAGCCCAGAATTTATTGTCGGTCTTGTAATTTCCTTCCCCAGGAGTTAGAGAGGTTACCTTTTATCCTCAAAGATCGCACATTACTGCACTAAGTGCCTTTTTTACTGCCACACGCTATCATCCTAGCTTAAACTGGCTGCAGATATATTAAAAGCCTTTTTTTGAGTATGCAGGGTCATTTGAGAAAGCGCCATAACTACAGCACTCTCCTCCCTCGCACTTCTGTCAGCGCTTTTTTATCCTTGTTTTCCTCAGAGCTTATATCACATCGGTGAGGATTTTGTCATGTCTTTATCGTGTGTTAGCGGATGCATAAAACTCGAGTGTTCTCTCATAAAGGGCTCTCGTTGCATATTCTATACCGATGTTTAAGTAGGTCGGGATGGACGAGAGCAAGCCTGGCAGTCGCTCCTCCTCCTAGTGGTCCTGTCATGATGGAAATGTCTGTGGGGGAAGGACTCAAGTTACAGTAGTGACTTTGTTGTTTTGAACATTTCTAGGTCAGATTAATACTCCCAGCGTCATTTCTAAATCATGTGGCAGCAGGGTGGCCTGGAGGTTTATGAAACAGTGCCGTGATCAATGACAGATTATAAACCTGAGCCCCTGCATTTGGCCAATTTGAGTTTAACAAGTAAAGCGTGTCTTTTTGGACTCCTCATTGTGTGCCTCACATTCAGCTGAGGCTCTTACCAAACCTCAGCTGAATTCCTTAAAAGGTCAGTTGACAGTAAACAACTGAACATGTTGTACCTTTAAAATGATAAAGGCCCCTTTGGGGTAGTCATCATTTGTGTTTTTTTGAAATGCACGTCAGGCCCTCCCTCCCATTGTATTTAAAAACCACAACACAGTAGTGGGGGACTAACAGCTTTAGGGGGAGACTGACCACCACTCAGTGTGGCATTGGCGGCGACGTAGAGCTGGTAGTCAAAGCTAACCAGCCGTGAGAAGCTCACTCTCAGTTTCTCCGCTGGAAAGACAGGGAGTCTGGGGGAGCTTTGACAGTCACTACAAGCACGTTTATGACCCTCTTTGAGAGTCACTGTGTGGGTTCCTGTGTTGTAGCTGGACTAGCAGCTCTATTAGGAGAGGTTCTCTAGCTGTGAGTGTGTGTGTGTGCGCGCGCGAACTTAATGTTTTCACGCTCTGAATATAGCACTTTATACTTGAAGCTTAATATTATGACACAGTTTAGATATTTATATTAGCGAAAGCATGGGTGAAAAGCTTAAAGGCAAAAGTTCAACATTTGGGAATTTAGCTTTATTGCTGAGAGTCAGATTAGAACATTTGGGATTTTGTTACCTTTTGGCCAGAAACAGGCTTGCTGTTCCCCTGTGTTTCCTGTCTTTACGCTAAACTAACTAACAAAGATGGGAGTAGTCTCTCTCATCTAACTCTCCACCAAAAAGTCCCAAAATGTCACATTTTCCATTTAACATTTGTTGCATAACATATTGTTTGTAGAGACTGACTTGCTGCTGCCTGTCAGTTCAGTGTCAGCATGGTGCTCGGACACACTGACCTCAGACCTGGTTCACATCCAGAGCTTGCTTTAGTTTGTAGCATGAGCGGCTGGCACTCTTAGAAAGCCAAGCAGGGGCAGAAAAACCCCATAAAAAGTGAGGTCATCAGTTTGCCTTATCTCCTACTGTTGCTTTGAATCATCCATTATTTCACTGCAGGTGGAACGGAGTCATGAGGGTTTTGGATATTTGAGAACAGGACAGACATGGGATCTGCAGACTATCAGCCTTTTTGAAGTTTCAGACAGAAAAGCAAATTATAAATATTTTTCTTCCAGATTAGAAAGCTGCATGGAATTTGTTTATTTCCCAAAACTTTTCATTTAACATGTGAGGCCTTATATCATGTATGCTTAGCCAGAGCTTGCCGTAGTCTGAAATGTATTCAGTTAGCATGAGCGGCTAGCACTCTTTGAAAGCCATGTCGTTCCTTTGAAACTACTCCAACAAGAATGTTCTGAGAAAAGTCAAAGGCGTCTCGATGCCCTGCCTTTAAAATAAATGTACCTGAAGAGCTGGTCGTTCCAGGATCACCTCTGGTATGCGGGAGGAAGCCAGTCACCATTTTCTGATCCCCAGGTATTGTATTGATTGAGCTCTCAGCTGAAGTGTCGTCCTCTCGCCGAGCTTTCTGCTTTTCTCGTCTTAGAGATACGGAAGGTCAATTGCGATGGGGCCTGACTTTGTGAGTCTGACACATTTTAAAGGAAGAATGATTTGAGGAATGTTTCTGCGGCAAACAAGGGAGATGGATCGAACGCGGCAACTTCTGACAGCTCCTCTCCCGAAATGTTAAAAGAAAGAAAATCAACTGGTGAAATAGACAAGGATGGCGGTGTAGAGATGGAGAGATGTGTGAGAGGTTGGAAGGATATAATGAAGGGCAGATTCCACTGGGGAGGTGTTTGGAAATTGGCTGGCCCCTTGGGGTCTGTGACATTTCTTTGAAAGTGCTTTGGGCAGCAAATTCAATCTCTGACTCACATTGTTGGCATGCTATTCAGACGATACAGTATGTCTCAAAAGAATAACGAAATTACTGAGTGAAACCAGCTTGCTCTGGACTTAATTAAGACGTAGACATGTAACGTTTGACATTTGGTTGGTTTTAGAATACCTTAGGGAAATAAAGCAAGGTATAAAGGTATTTTTTTGGTTTTGAAAATTATATATAATCCCATTTTACATATGAAAATAAATAAATTGCAATTGACTTGCCAAGCAGATGGATGTGATGTGATATAACAGCTGCTTTATTTCATTTAAACTATCCAGCTGACAGGTTGTCTTAAAACTCTTTTTTTTTTGTAGGAGGTTTGGCATGAGAGCCTTGCACATTACCTTCATTCATATTTGAGTCTAGGTTAACTTTTGAGATGCAACATAGTCATTTATTCAGGTCTTTTTTCATATTAGGGACATCTCAAAAGGAAAAATAACAACTTTTAGCGCAAGCCCTTAGGCAGTCTGCAGGGTTTTATCCATTCACCTACACACCCTTCACCAGCCTGTAATGACTGGATGTTGCTTAAAAAACCTTGGTGGTGTAGTACAAGCGACTTCTTTTGTAATACAAGAGTCAACAGGCTCTACTGAGAAATCTGATGTATAAATGTTTCGACTGGATGACTCAGAATGCTGCTGTCAAATGCTGGTGTTAGTGTCGTACAGTACCAGTCACCTCTCTGGAAACATAGGTATAACTGTCTTTTAAGTGGCAATGTTTTATTTTATTTTTATCTTGGAACTAAGTGTTTTATTTTGTTTATGTGTTTTATAATGTGGTATGTTTTCTAATGGACCCTGGGTCTGAAAATAAAGTGCAACAAAAGAACAAATGAAGGAAAAAATCTGCAGCATTTTCCCACATTGTGAAATGGGATCCTATGTAGTTTCAACTGTATGTGCATCTGCCCCTGAGAAGACTCAGCTGTCACTTTCTTGTCAGCTTTCGGGCCCCGTGGCTGTGGGTGAGGGCTTCCTTCAGGAGCACTGTAGTTTGAATTGGTCATTTGTTATATTGACGATGCACTGAAGGCTTCCCATTGATTTCCCATCGATGTGTAGGTGAGTAGTAGATAAGCCAGCAGACGGGAGGAGATAAGCGCCTGTCTTTTTTCCTGACAGCGACGGGCACCGCAAAGGACAACACAAAGTCAGATGTCTCCCAATGTCACCCATTAAGCATGGAGTACCCCCTCCCCCCAAACAAAAGTTCTCAGAACCTTCATACCTAGTGCAACCTCTTACCATTGAGCACTGCAAGGCTGCTATGTTGAATTAGCTATCGTCTCTGTCACATTAGAAGCCCTCTTTCTGACAGCCCCGTATCAATCAGCTGATTCATTGTTATTAGATTAAACTCTAGGGGTGTCACGTCGTTAATGTGAAAAATGGACCGTTGGAGCGAGAGGATGGAAAATCTATTTCAACAAAGGGCCAAGAGTCAGAGGAAGAACGTCAAATGGTACTAATGGTAATGTTTGGAGTCTGAACTAAGGACATTAATATTGATTGATTGATGCCTTAATCTGTCATACATAGAAATTCAGGGTTTGGGACCCAAGTTTGGGAGCAAGAGGTGCAAGATCAGTGGTAGGTTAGTGCACCGTTCTACTAATTATTACATATAAAACTTATGAAACATGATGCATTGTTTTATAATAAACTACCCAACAGTATATACAATAGTAAACAGTAAAATGCCACTTACATATAATGCATTAGTAAAAATATTTTTATTATTATATTATTAATATAATATATGAAAGTATAAGACCTACAGGGGCAATTGTTTTGTAGTTTTTATATTTAAATTATATTTTGCTAATACAGTAATACTTTTACACACTTTTACTTAAAGGTGCAATGTAGATCTGCAATAATTAGTCAATGAATTGATTAGTTATCAACTATTAAAGTAATGGCCAACTATTTTGATAATCGATTAATTATGTAAGTCTTTTATTAAAGAAAACAACTTTCCAAAGGCTGATTTCTGCTTCTCAAACGTGAATGTTTTCTGGTTTCTTTACTCCTCTATGACTCTAAACTGAATTGAAAAAATATAGAGAAAATATTTGGGCTGTGGATAAAAGAAGGCATTTAAAGACGTCACCTTGGGTTTCAGGAAACACTGACAGACATTTTTTTACCAAAAGAAACGCAACTAATTGATTAATTGAGAAAATAATCAACAGATTTGTGTCTTTGAAGTCTACCATGTTGAAAACAGTTTCTTTTTCATAGCTGATTTGCTTTTGCAAACATTTGCCTTGTTTCCATCCATGTTTGCTTGCTAACAGTCTTCTTCTTCATTTATTGGGCTGCTTATGTGTATGATTTCCTTTATTGGCGCATTGCCTAAAATGTTGGCACGTTACAGCAAACCAATTAGCAATGAGTGGAAAAGTGGAAAGTCAACGGAAGGCTGCGAATCGCGCACGTCGCATGCAGTACAAAACATGCAGTCAAACACTCCACAGGGTACCTTTAAGTGACATTTTCAGTGCAGGACATTTACTTGTAGAGGAATTTTTTTTAATGCAGTGTTGCTATTTGTATTTTAATGACAGCAAAGGAAGAGGAAGGACATGTGTTGTTGTCTAAGTTTGTCCTTAAGACTACACTTCTCCAGAGGTTTGACGTGGGCACTTCTTTTGGCTGGAAGGAGCTGCTGCTGCCTTAAAGCCTAAAGTCAGGGAACAAAACTCTCTTGTGAACACCACAGATCACATGAGAGACTTGCTTGCAGCCTTGCACTGGAAAATATGCACTGACACACATCTTCAGCTTTTCAGGAAGGTAAACACCCCTGGCTTGATATGCCATATACCTGCATATATGCACCACCAAACCTCTGTTCCAGATAACACTAAAGTGAACAAAAAACAGAGAGATAACTGTGTATCCTAATGTTTTGTAGTTATAAGCAGCAGGCCGACAGTGCCTATAAATAGTTGTGTCCCTAATATTTCTTCTTTTAGACACACCACCAAAATCAGCTTATTTTTACTTGATGCATTAGTTAAAGATTCCCGAGATCAACATATTTCATTCTCAGCAATGCTAATATTAGAAGAGGGAAGAAAAAAAAATAATTTTGACTCAAGCGTGTGATTAGGCGTCCTCCAGTTCAGTTCAGAGATTGAGAACGTCAACCCTGTTCTTATATGTGCTGCCAGTGACTCTGAAAAGTCAGTCAACTGCAGACAAAGGCGCGCTCACAAAGTTAACAAAATCGTCTGTCACACCAATGAGGCCAACACGGACAAAAACTTTAGTCTGAAGTGGGTTTTGGCAGCCTGAATCATAGCTGAAATATGGCCACAGGCTTCATGTCCATACTGTATTGTTCCGCCAAATTTCACAATCCTGTAAATGGTCATTAAAATAGGCTGTGAATACTGCATAGTGAGCCTTGCCAGTTAGTTGTTTCTTCTGTAGCTGCCTTCTCTGGAGCTAACTAAGGGCAAGGCATAACAAGACCAGCCAGACACTTTGTCGCGTCTCCTCCCAGCTTGCTTTGCCAGTCTCAAAGATCCACAGACAGACTTTTTTTTCAGACAGTGTTATGTTCTTCTATCTTTTTCTGCCTATTTGTCCTCCCTCATTTGCTCCTGGGCTTAAAGACAGAGCTGGGATTCACTGGAAAATGAATGGAAGTAGATAAGCCGGTGTCTGTCACACTCTCCTGTGACTTCTGTACCGCTTGCAATGGGTGTCCGTGTGTTTCATTTCCTCTACTGGAGAAGTGAGCAATGTTCGCCCACCCGGGCTCTGCGCAAGAGCAACGGAAGTTTGAGTCAGAGGGTGGTGATTAAAGGAAAGGCAGGATGGGAGAGAGAAAACTGGGTGAGGGTTGGTGAAACAGGAAGAAGAGAAATGAGGTGACTAGAGGGAGCAGCAGTTGGGAGTGTGCTGTGGCAGCAAAGCCTCTTTGCTCCTCAGTGGGCTCTTTTTTAGAATTTCTTTATTTTTTACTGTATCGTCCAAGAACCCAGTCCCTGAGGGGGACTTTGAAGGGAGTGATTTGCCTCTTTTCTCCGGCTTTGTTCCAGCCGCACACGCTTTTGGTTGGAACCTTAAAGAAACTTGACAAGTGGGAGAGTCAGGCTTTGTCGACATGTTCATGCCATGTTGTAGAGACATTTGCATTTCTGAAACAAATAAATGTTTGTCATATTTTCTTATACATCTGAAAACCCTGTATATTTCGACCTTCGTTACCTATGATGACACTATTGTGTAGACACCCTTGTTCATTCCTTTGATCTCTTGAGTGAAGCATCTGCCTTAAGTTTTTGTTCTCCCTCTAATGTTTTGAGTATTATCTGTGGAGGCGAATTACAGTTATAACACTTGGGTGTCAGACACGTCCTTACCTAATTATATACAGAGTCAGCTGACAGCCAGTAAATAAATAAATAAGCAGATATTAGTGTTGCAAATAGCTGAGAAGCTTTGCTCCAAACGAATTTCAAGAAAAATAACAGTTACACATTGTCTACATGTTCACAGCAGAAGCAGCACCTCAGCAACGTCAACAGCTGCCTGACCACAATGAATCCTTTTTAGCCGCAGTGATGCCGTATGTTCTCAGACACATTTCACTGAGCTCACAGAACAAAAAATGAAACCATTGCTTGAATTTTATAAAATACTCTTTGTGTCCCAATTTCAGTCCATTACGCGGACTGTGTTAACAGCTGCACTAGTTGATATCGAAGCATATCTGACAGCTGAATGAAAAATATGGCTGAAACACAGTTGTGTAAATTGGGTGTAAAAGTGAGCAACAAACATAAATCAAACATCAAGCTATTTGATCAAAATATACGTCACTCTGGAAATTATAATGGGCATTATTCACTTTTTTATGACTGTTCAGAGACACATTATTTCTGTCCGGAGAAAGCAGGACTCACCAGTGTTGGGTCTTTTGCCTCTTTAGTCACTTTGGTTTCCTTTTAAAGTAATCACAGACTGACCATGGTGGTGAACTGTGCAGCTCATTGACACCGTATTATACATCTTCAGGGTATTGAAGTGGAAATAACTCACACAGTTGCCTCTCGCCACAAGCTGCCAACATGGAAAGCTGCCTAGCGCAGCTTTAAATCCTTGTTTGATAGATAATAATTACAGACAGAATCCTCTGTATCACAGGGATACAGCACAGCAGTTGCTCAGTGTGGCTTGCAGCAAAATCAAGGACTCATACAGAGCCTACAAATGTACATATTGTATACCCAGATCTGCTTCGCACACACACTCAAACACCCCTCTTCCTGTTGGTTGCGAGGGAATGAGGGGCAGGTGTCCATGTGGTGGGACCACAGTAAACCAGTCGCACTCTTGGCAGCCTCTGGCAGGGTTATTGATGGCTCTTGGTGGCAGCAGTGATGGGATCGGCTAGAGCTTCATTGCGGAACAGGAGGGACCTGCTGCTACTGCGAGGGCTGAATCCCCTTATTGCATCGCACATAGAGCGAGAGAGAGAGAGAGAGAGTATGTCCATTTAAAACTAGAGAAAATAAATCAACATGCAGTATATGCACACAACGAGCGAGATCCATCATCTGCATCCGCGCTTTGTTTTCATGCATTGCGTTCACAGCATGGCTCGCTTTCTTCTTCCTGCTTTCCGTGCACACACACACTCTCCACGCCACTTGAATAGCAAATGAAATCATGCACACACTCTCAGATAAGCAGCCCACATTAGATGATACAACACACATGGGTTTTTGTCCTCGAACTGTAAGCCGGTGCCTCACTGTGTGCAACAAGCCGCATGCTCCACCTTACACTCTGTCTTTATGATTTCTTCAGCCCCACTACATCATGCTAACTTCCCCACGGCGAGGGTCATTACTGCTGCAGCACTACAGTGATTTGTAGCATCGTCTTCGCCACCAGCTTTTACTGCGGTAATTGTGCAGCTTTAGACTTCAATTAGCATAGGTTTCCATATGTATGGAGGAGATCTCCATATATTATAACTATCGCAGGAAGAGGCCAGGACACCGAGAGCTAAAGTGTATTATTAGCATGGCTGGTGGAGGGAAGGGGTTGCCAGAGATGGAAGCTGGTGAAAGATGCAGTTTTGATTCTGTTTCCTGTCAAATGAATCTTGGCCTCGGGTGAGCTAATTAGGCCGGTAATAAATCAAAGCACCCCACAGGCTCTCGCATTCTGTTGGTGTGAGATATGTCAGTGACCCTCATGGGAGGCCAGGGCAACCGTCATCACTTCCCTGAATCAAGGTTAGGGCGGAAAAATCAAGGACTGAGTGCAAACTCTCCCAGTTTTTGGGCGGACAGTTAGATGTTTAACTTAGTCAGAAGATGGCAGTGTAAAAAATTATTTGGTTATTTGGCTAAAAGAATGAATGCTGACCTATATCGGACTATATTGTCTTACAGTTCATTTGATTAGTTTAAGGGCCAGTGGTAGCCACTGCGCAGTTTAGTTGAAATCTCTCAGTTCAGAGATTTGTTGTTTGTCACTCCTTTAGTGTGATAATAACCTGCACACAGTCTGTGTTTTTTGTTTTTTGTGTTTCATTTGGCCTGAAAGTTTTTTTGCAATCACGAAAACTTGTTACATAAACTGCCATTGAATTGAAAGCTGCACTAATAAATATTTTTATATTAACAGTAGGTGTTGCTCGTAGTGACAAACCCGCAGTGAATCATCACCCAGAGTTCCTCACAGCTCTACGAAGCGTATGGACATCTTTTAGTTCTGTGTTTTGGTTTTACGGCCACCTTTTTGCTGTTTTGATTCAGTCTCATGCTCTCATCAACACCGTTGATTCCACTATCATCATCAGTCTGTTTATTTAGCAAAATAGTTCTAGAAATTCACTGTACACTCTCAGCCAAAGCACCAAACTCTAGACAGACAAAGTTTGCGATGCATGTGGTGGAGTGTTAAGCAGCTGAAGAGCTAGACATTTCCCTCATGTGTTGGTGGAGACCGGAAACGGGAGAGTAAATACTGAACATACTTTCAAGATGTTACCAGACATACGACTCCAAATGGATGCTAAAATTGCTTGATTCTGTTGGATGTGCAAAAGGCAACTGTCGCCATATCAACCTAAACATAGACGTCAGTGTTGTATTTAGACAATGACACCAAACTGTTTCCGCTGTCCCTAAGTGGTCAAAAAAACTGTTAATGCAGGGTTAAAGAAGTTTTTTTACAAGCAGGACAACTTATGAGCAAGAGTTGCCAATAACATGATCACTTTCAATAATTTGAAGTTATGCCGTCACATTTTCTAGTTCATTTTATAACATTATAAACGACAGAAGTTACAAATAAAGAAATAGATTTTGTTTGCATGTTATCTGTACTTCCAATTGGTAAAGCTGTTGCATGAACTGGGAGAACTTCAAAGGTACAAAGGATAGATACGGTATAGTTAAAATATTGTGTGTGTGTGTGGG
>JAPMOB010208622.1:0-10194 GCA_029875015.1 Lepomis gibbosus
TGTGTGTGTGTGTGTGTGTGTGTGTGTGTGTGTGTGTGTGTATATACTTGGACTGATGCAGGGTTTCCCCATTATTGACATTTTATTGATAGGAAGATGAAAATAGAAGTCCTGCATGGTGGGACTTTCAAATATTTGCTTCTACTTGCACTGCCCCAAATTATGCCCTATGTCCCTTGATAAGTTGCCTTTGATGTAAAATACAGCAAGATATGCTTTGAAATGTACAGACAGGAATGTTGAAAAGCCCAATTGAAGTTTGAACAATTACAAAAAATATATAATACATGTTCACTTTTAAAGATGTTTTTCTTTATATTGTCTGAATTGGCTTACTAAAGGACATCCATTTCATTTTCAGGAGATTTCTTGCTATGATCTAAAAAACCAGCTGGTACCTACATCTGTATTTTAGAGTTTAAATCTTTTCAACTCAAAGTGTTGAAGCTTTAAGTATTTGACAAGCAAGTTATACTACACAGCTATTATTTTCTTTATTCATTCTTTTTAGCTGCTTTTTTGTATTTTTTATATATATATATATGAATATATTTAAAATCTTCAAAGCTTTCTTCCTTTTTATTAGAATCATATTTTTTTAGAATATGCCCTCTGTTTGAAATGATCATAGCTTGATGAAGTACGTAGGATAGGATATAACATTTTCATTGAATTTACCACTGACTGAGAGGCCAAGTCACCACAATTACCATCCCCTATTCATTCAACCTGATTTGGCTGCTAAAATGGTTAACATGGATGTTGAATTGTAGAATCTTTAATCTGTTCTAGTTAAAAAAAGGTTGTTTCCTGCCTTACTGTTACTAATTTTTCAGCTCTATAGGTGTGACCCTAATTATGATAGTGCTGCCCCAAAGACTGAATGTTTGTATTTACAGTATGTCCTGTACACTGCAGCTCCACTGTGTCATAAACCTAATTGCTGATGAAAACCTAATGGCTCCAGTTTTACAGTATTTATTTTTTATTGGCTGAATCATAGTGTTGCAATTTGCTAATGTCCTTCTGGGTTTTAGTTAGTTGAAAATTGTTACAAGTCAATATACCTGTTTAAAAACAAGTTAATTTTCAGTATACCATGGTCATTAGAAAATGGAGATCTTTGACTAAAATTCTGACTTTTTGGATATTTTTAGGATTTAATCCAGTAGCTGGCAGTATCATTTTTCAGTATCAAAGCGGTTGGTATTCTCTGACTTTGGAAGGTGAATTTGTTGAATTCTGTCTTACTTTAGCAACACAGGACATTCCAGTTTGCAGTGTGAAAGCTGCTGCCAATTTTGCCTCTGCAGATGTTTAATTCTCAAGACTCCTTATGTGTGGTTCAACACTGTTCATTAACAGCGAGTGTGTTTACATGCACACATGATGTTGTGATATTACATCTTTGAATGTCACTGCGAAGCAGAATTTCACCTGTCACATTTCAGATGGCTTGTTTTGACTTTCTCCAAATTGTGACCAAAATAAAACAAAACCTTACAGTGGTCTTAACTTGGTGCGCAGTATTGCTCATGTGCATGTAAACACATTTTCTATTTGATTATTCACTACTACAACATGTGGGGGGGGGGGTGTACATTTAAAAAACAATTGTAGCACACCAAATGAAGGTTTAATGAAGGCTTAGTTTATAATATAATGGCAGATAAAGAAGTCCAGAAATCCTGCTATTTTTATCATACATAATGTCAGCATCCTGCAGAAACGTAATGATTCAAGATTTCATTTGATACACATTTTTAGATGACATCCTCTTCTACAGGGTGATGTACTTCAGCATTTAGACCAAACCAAAAAGACTGACAAATCTGACAAAATCTCAAAAGCAAATTATGGTCCTGTTTTTTTATGTTTCTTGACCACGGCAAATCATGAACTGTACTTTTATAGGAAGATAGATTTTTTTTTTCTAGTACTCACTTGTAACCAGACTGAAACCAGCCAAATGAAGTGATGTTTGTCTCTCTGTATGTGTATCTATATGTCCACCTGTCTGTCATATCTTTTAGCTGGTCTGTCACGTATTTTGTTTATTAGGCAAAAAGATGACTGGACTGCCAAAGTCAGTACACATGCTAAAATGAAAATATAGTAGATTGTTGTATCATTGCTAACCCACATGTTTGTTCTATGCAGTGACATTAAATAGTTTTAGCTGTATACTGAAAAACATTTTACCCATTAAGAAATATGCATAGTGTATTTTCTGATGGCTAGACATGCTGTTTCATGCATATTGTCAAGGTCCAGTAAAAGCCTTTGTATCTACTTTTTTTTTTTCTTTCAGTGAGTGCCACCCAACATTGTACCCCAAAACCAACTGGCTTTTCTCACTTCCTGATAAGTGTGTTTTGGAGACAGAAGATGAGACCAAATGAGGTTTTATGTAGTAAACATCTACACATTTTGAGGGTCCATATTCCTATTCACAGATTACACAATGTTTTTTTATACTTATTATTATTATTATTATTATTATTGTGATGACAATTGTGTATCCCCAAATGAGCCTTTTTCTGATGAATCCCTAAGAAGGTGGCTGTTTGGAGGAAGTGAAGTTTTTACATGTCACTAGTGATGTTATTGTATAGTTGTACTTTTATTTTACCATACATGCTGTTCATTTTTTTCTTGCTACTGTATCAACAGAGCATATTCCATTAGACAACGCAGTGTTAGGATTTCTGTCTTCTTCAAACACTGATTATGATCTTCGTAGGCTTTCCAACTATTCTACATATACAGACAACTTCTTACAGTGTACACTAATAAAGCTGTTTTAATCCAACTGAAAATTGTGTCTTGTGTTGCACACCTGAATCTAAAATAATTTAGTGGTATAAATACATATGTGATGACACTGTAAATGTGTACAATCCATGCACCTATCACTGCAGCCAAACTTCCAGCATATGGAAAGTTTGCAAGTTTTGGAAAAATACAGGCTTTTGTACTTTGAGCCATGACAAGCTGAGTGTTTATCAGTCTCCATCCTCTGTTAACCATATACATGCCGTTTTGTGTTGTTGTTTCACAAGCCAGTGATTCAGGTCAACACAAGCATCATGTGTACCCAAAGTCAAACACTCATTACAGGACTATTGCAGGAGCAGAACAAGTCTATAAAGAGATTTTGAATCTGCTACTGTTCTCTGACTACAGTTGAACACAACTGAACAATTTAACTGACTTTAATTTATTTGACATTCTTGTTTATATGGAAAAAATGTCTTACCCTCTTTTGATTCTGCCCTTAATTCTTGTCTTTTTTTCAGTCAGTGAATTTTGAATTTATCCCCACTGAAGCTGATGAAACAATAAAAAACCCATTGGCCTTGAAATATGAGTTCACGTCTCATATTGTAATTTAAATGTGTCCATGTCACTGTTAATGACATTTTAAAATTCTGACTTAGATCTACCGATGGCGGCTGTTGGAGGGCGGGGCTTATTAATTAATTCCAGCAGGCGAAGGTAGCCTAACGAGGCATTTCCAACCGACACCTAAGTTAAGTAAACTAGCTAGGAGCACTTACTGGTGACTTTTTACCTCCCACTTCTGAAGAAGTCTGTTTGCAGTCTATGGTCGGTACAGGTTAAACAGTTAAACTTGAAGGAACACCATTTGGGCTGGCTGCTTGTTGGAGTCCTTGTAATGGCTAACCTTACCTAGCAGGTAAGCCCAAAACAACCCACTGTTAGCTAACAGTGAACAGAGGTAGCCTTCTCTCACTCCCAACACTTCCCATAACTCCTTTAATTCACAAGTTTGCCTATTACTAAAAATTACAATATGCTCTTAACGATTAATACACAAAACTGTTTTATTTTATCCACTGTTCCCCATTAGCCCCAGCTTGTGGTTCACTATTAGCATTTAATGTTACTACATGAAAGCTGCAAACAGTCAAGCATCCCTGATTGGAAAGTGAAACAACTAATCAGGGCTTCATTTACAATTCTATTGTGAACAGCACAAGGCAAAAGTTTTATTCATAGTTGTATTAATTTATTTTGTGTGTGTTTCTGGTAGATAAACATAAAAGCATTGTAAACTAAAAATGTGTTTTATGACATACTGAATTGCATGAACAGATGCACAATTGTAATACACTTTAATTGTCAGTAGAGGGAGGTAGAAGCACATTAATGAAATAGGCTGCCTGTGAGACCAGCTGTGTATTCATCAAGCTAAAAGTCTAATGTGTAGTTTCATACTACTAATTTAAAATATCTACATGATTATTAAGCAGTGAATGTGTTAATTTAGTAATGTTTTTTAAAGCATGTTTTGCAAATTAAACTACCAAGTGACACATGACAGCCAACAACAGTTCTTTAAAAAAAACATGTTATTTTTTATCTGTGTTACAAAAGATTACTCAGTTGTGTTAAAAACATACATTGCACCCTAACATACCATTCAAAAAAACGTTGTGTTGCCCCCCTACTATTAAGGTTTTTTTGTAAATCTAGTCATGCCGTAATTTAGGGTTTTCCGTTTTCCTAAACATACACTCACAGACACACACACATTAGATTCCAACCCTGAAACAGTAATTGATAAATAGCAAATAAATAAAATCTACCTCTGAATTATTTAGATTTGTTTACTGTCAGCGAGTGGAACCTCTAACCCCTCCCTTCTGTGCACTGTGCAGCAGGCTACTTAGCGAAATGACGGCCTTACAGTTAAACATCCCAGAGACATGAAAACACATTAAAAACCTTTGCAGTTAAAAGGTTTGATGGGCTTGGAGTGAACAGTCTTTGAGAGTAAAGAGACAGTGTCTGTGTGTGTGTGTGTGTGTGTGTGTGTGTGTGTGTGTGTGTGTGTGTGTGTGTGTGTGTATAGCTGTTACTTTATTTGAGATATAAGCACAATAGTTGACTCAGCATATTTTTGTCTACAGTCCCTGGATTTGTGTACGTGTGTCCTACCCATAGTGGATGTGCTCCTGCGTTTACATATTTTAGGCATATGTTTTGTTCCTATGTCCACTCCACGTACAAGTACCTGGCACCTACTGGGTCTCCCCGTTTACGTCTGTGTTAGTGCACATGTTGCAATCTGTGTGAAAAGTGTGTTTTTGCCTGCCAGAGTGACTACTCTTTCTAAGTGACCTGCTTGTGCTCCATTAACAGAGCATCATTAAGCTGTTATTGTTGATACTCACCCTCCTTCCTTATGGTTTGGCCTTGGATCTCATTCCCCTCGTTCCCCTGAGCCCTATTACAGTACAGAGCAGTAAGCATTTCCCAAACAAATTAATACCATATCCTGAGTGTGCCTAAACTTTCTGGAAGTGTAATATAGACTGGTAATGGTGGCAGGCATTTTTATCTCTTGTGGTTGCAGAACTGATTTCAGTTTATGTTTATGTTCCTTAATAGTTTATAGACACAAGCACGTTTATTCTTGTGACTGTGGCGTCTGCTTTATGTGCTGGATATTGATCAGACGTGCTGTAACCATGCTGTCTAGTGCAGCGGCTGCAAATGCAAAATGCTTTGCAACAACTAGGAGAGTAATTCAGGTTGGTAAATTACAGTAAGGACCATACGTATTGCAACAGTGAGCTTACACCAGCCTGTTAGTCTACAGTGTATTATGGATTTTATATGAACATGAGGTTGGCTGGTCTAGGAGAGTAATGGCAGGTTCAAATTACTTTGCTGGTAAGCATCCGCTCCTAAAGAACAGAATATTTTCTGTCAATATCATAGCGCATTAAGAGTAGATTATAGTGTGTAATTATGGGCTTTCATTGGTCTCTGTGTAAAAGAAATTTAAAGGAGATAGATTCATGGATTGTTATTAGTATAGTATAGAATTAGTATAGTTTACCTGCATAATACATTCAAACACACAAACACAGACATATATGTAAATCACTTTTACTAAGCTGTGCTTCTTATCTTGATCACACGTTTCTCATTGTTTGTAAATTCTTGTTGACTAAATAATAAACTGCCATTTCAGAGTTGTATCTGTTTGTTTGTGTTTCATTTCTTGTTCAAGTCAGCTGCTAACCAAAAAGCTAAAGGAAGAATGGAGAAAGATGGACAGAGGTGTTCTCTTCACAGCTGTAAGTGCTGCCATTAGGCCTAGCTCTGTCACACTCAGAGATGCAAAGAACATTGTCTTCTGTTGTAAACATTGTGCGACCAGCAAAAAGCTTTCAAACGCAAACAATTTTGTATTGAAGCATCTGCTTAAGCAGCACAGCAACGTGAAACTTAGCCTGTAGAAAGAAACTCCAGCAGCTACTGCCAGTGATGCATCCGCTTGGCAGGATAGAGTGGCGTTCATGAAGGTTTTTTGTTTTGTAAAAGCACTGAACACTTATAAATGCATGTGTAAAACAGTAAGGTTAGTTCAAAAGTTGCTTGACACTTGCTTGATTTTTTTATTTCAGACAGTGGCGTTAAAAAACGTTAAGCTTCATAAAAATCATACTCATTGATGCTGCTTTGTTTTTTATTATTTTTAAATAAATAAAAAATATCCATAGCCTTTTACAGCATCCCCTGGTCTGAGAGGCTGCAGTGTTTTCAGTTCAGTTGGTTGTAGCCTTCTCAGGTTAATTATTGTTCTAGTAAAGTGGATTCCTTTTGAAAATGCGCTGCTGAACAGGCTTCCCGTCACTTTTAAGGATGGGGTGCGGTGGTTGAAAGTAATTGGAACGTAACCAGTTACAAGACTACTTACTTTTAAAACCCAGTAAAAAGGAAAGCAATATTGTTACTTTTTAAATGAGTAATAAGTAAAAAGTAACTCAATACAATTTCTAAGTAATTTGCCCAACACTGCTGCTAGATATGCCGTGAAGACAGAGTCATGCTTTCTGCCCCCTAGTTGCGCCTGCATCTCTGTGGTGACGTAGAGAAAGAAACAGAAACACAGAAACCCTTCTATATCTAAGGTAAAACTCCTATCTGTTGTGCTCAGGAGAGACATTTAACTGTCCCTGTCTGCCATTTTCGATTCTTGGTGACATGACAATGTAGGTCCTGACATATGACCTGAACGCTGACCAGACTGTCATCTATCATTAATATGACTTTTGTTTCTGACGTTGTTTTTGTGCTGTCTGACGTCCCGGGGTAATGTTCCTCCCAGGGTTCCTTACATTTCACCTACCTGACCCCTCAATTCTAAACCTTAGACGTGTGTGTGTGTGTGTGTGTTTGTGTGTTTCCTGGACAAGCCCTCTTTACTTCTTGGCTATGGGTCTTAGAAAAGCACTTTGTATGTGTGTGTATATGTGTGTGTGTATGTTTGGGAGCCATAAGACCTGAAGAGAGGTAATCATGTATAAGTTATGTCAGCTAATTAAGACTGGCCCCTAACCTATTGCTGACCCCAGGGAAATAACAATGCACCATCTAAAAGCTTTTGTACCGGTGTACCTGTGGCCTCTTGGCCACACTAGAGTGTTGGATGTCCTGTGTGTGTGTGTGTATGTTCTGGCTGGCCGGTAGTGCAGGGCTACCTTGATCTGGTAACTGGAGCACGAGGAGAGAAGAAATGAGAGAGCAAGGAGAAAAGAGAAGGGGTGAAAGAAAGTGCCTCTGCAGTGAAAGAAAGTAAGAGAGGCAGAAGCCTAGCCCATGTAATTAGGCCTAAATGAGTTTTCCACTGACTCAGTGGATTGTGGCGATGCAATGCTGGGACAAAGACTGGAGGTCAGGGAGTCATCGAGTCAGGGAGACGAGGCATACTCTAGTCACAGGAATAGAGATGATGTTGGAACGCTTGGCCTCCTTTGGTCAAGGTTTTTCAGGGGAAATACACTATGCCCGTTTTACTACTGTTGTTGCTTTAAACAAAGGATGATTTTATGTGAATAAAAAAAACATCTTACCAGGTTCACTACTTTATATGGACCTGTGTTGGGGAATGCTTCCCATACTTCTCTTGAGTAAAGGCTCTGCACCCCTCATAAGTGATCCACTTACTGTAGCTGATTAGACTTCTTCTCAGGACTGTGTGGGCATGTGCTATGGCTGTCCCTCTTTATTCAAAATAGGCCTTTTTCATGATATTTTGACATATCTTGGTAGGCACTGGTATAAAGAATATAATTAATGATATTTGATAATAGGGCCTACAGTCGTGATCCAAAGGTGTTGGATGGGGCAGAGGTCAGGGCAAGTTATTCAACAGCAAACTCGGATTGTATTAATTTTTAATATGTTTAATCTATTTGAAATCTATATAATTTGCCAAATATTTTTATCCAATATCTCTATGATGTGCATCTGCACTGTGTGCATTGTGGAGTTTTCCTTCCCATGAGAAATGTCAATTCAGAATACCAACATTGGGAATAAAGTCTGTAGTCAACGTCAGAACTGTTGGACTCCTTAAGATGCTTTCCCCTGTTTCACACAGAACGGGGGGCTTGTTGTATGAACACTGGGGGCTGATGCTGAAGCCCCAGCTGTGTTAACAGTGTTTGTGTGTGTATGTATATGTGTGTGTATGTGTTTCAGTTGTGGTAATTATACCTATTAAAACAGTTTAGTGTTGTGTAGTGTTGTGTTGTTATGATGTTCATCTTACGATAGCAAAGAGCACAAGATGACATCAGTGACCCCAAAAAAATGCCCAAACATGAGCGAGAAGGGAAAACCTTGCCCCCTTAATTTTCATAGCATCTGTTCCTCTAATTAATAACTAACAATGATTATTATTTGAATCTAAAGATAATGTTTTTTGATTAGTCAACTTATCTAGTGACTAATTTATCCAAAATCAAAAACAAGTCATTCACGTCACATATTCAGCAGTCATCCTGAAACAGAGACACATAAAGCACATTATAACACTAACAATAGTATGATAATAGTAGTGTATTTTAAAGGCAGTCTAATTTCCACTTTGCTGGTGTGTTATGATATTTATTATAGTAACACACCCTGTTTTTCAGATGACCAATCAGAAAAATACTGGATCTCACATTCTAGAGGATTGCTGTGATGCACAGATTAATGTAATCACTGTACCTTTTCTCTGAACTGGATACCCAGTATTTTTACTTAAGTACTTGTCTTAAAACTTAAAATGGTTATGACATGGATTTATTTAATCACTGGAGTAATATGCAGTAAGATAATCATTTTCATAATTGAAGAATCGCCCCAGCCCTATGGTGAATAAAATTACTTGTATAGTAGTGATTGCTTGCTACTCTTTGGATGGGAAAGGTCGTTGACCCTTGGGCTTGTTTTCAAAATCAAGTGGAAAAACTGAAAAATGCATATCAAGCAACTCTGCTTGTCCGTACTTGCAAATCACGTTCCTGAGACTCATCATAAAATGTTAAAGGACCGTACTCAGTGGCTTAGGCCTGGAGGTGTCACTGTTAAAACCATTAAGTAAACCACAACTAGTCCACTTCAGTATCGTTCAGCTGGTGTACAGTACAGATGGTTGAATGAAGAACAGTAAAGCTCCCGATTAACCTGTGACAGTAATGGCCAAATTGCTCTGGCATTGTTGGTCATTTTTTCAAAAACTCATTTAGTTTGAGATCACTTTGCCACAAATCAATTTGGGAAGTGGAGTTCAAACACATTTTTTATTGTTATTGGTCACCTGTGAGTTCTACATTATCCTCAAAATTCAACCAACTACAGGCTATTAGGATCAATCAGCAGGAAGTGTGTTTGTGTTTGAAATGACGTCAGTTACCCTTTCGTGACCTGCACTCAGGTTGAGTTCAAAAGGTCACTGGATAAGAGCAGTGGTTGTTGGTGCCACAGAGGAGGTCATACAGTAATGTGTTTGTAATTGCTGTCAGCTCACTGTATGGATAGGAAGTATCAGGCTTGGCTGAAAATGTGGAAATACTTTTCTTTGCAAAATCTTAGACACTTTTATTTATTATAGTAGTTCTTCCAATCTAATCGTGAATGTAAATTTACTGTACGGTCATGCTTTGGGGATTTGGGGGTCCTCCCCCATGACAGTGTCCCATTTGTGTCCCAGTAAACAATGCCATGGAGCCAGCAAGCACAGCACCAGGGCCATGGAAGCAGGACACATAAATAGAATACAGCCATTGTTAATGTTATTAATTACTGTTGAGAATTATTGTTGTGAGCCAGGTTCAGGTATGAAGAAGTTTCGGAGACTGATGAAGACTTAACATAGCATAGTTT
>JAPMOB010208624.1:0-30502 GCA_029875015.1 Lepomis gibbosus
CTCCAACACTAGGCAGCAAGGTGAAGCGACCCATTACAGCCGAAGCCAAACAAGCAGGCCAGGCCTGAAAGACAGGGAGGGGAGATGGAGAACCTCCATCTACCCCTACATTCATTTAGACAAATGGCCCATGGATCAGCATCTGCATGCTGCATGTGAGTGCCAGTCCATCACAGCTCCCACTCACAATTATAGGCCCTAGAACATGTTTCTGCACCATTCAGTATTACACATTGATTAATATTCCATGTTGTGGCAATTAAGATACCAGTATCATCATATAATCATATAGTCATGCTCACAGGAAAAGATGAAGTAGGAATGTGAATTTTCATGTTAAGCTGTTTACAATGTTTTTCTTTTTGATGATCCGTCTGCTTTGATGTTGAAGTCCTCAGGTCTCTGCAGATGAAATACTGCCTGCATTCCAGCTGTGTTCAGTGGATCGCCACGGGTTAATTGATGTGTAATTGATGTGATTAATTGAGGTGTAATGTACCGTGGTGACGTGTCTGGGATCCCGCTTGCTGTGTGTGTGCTTGTGTGTGTGTGTGTGTGTGTGTCTGTGTGTTTAGGCGTGCCTGTGTGCCTAGCTGATGCTACAGCAACACAATTAGAAGCAATAGCATCCAGCCAACAAATGGAGATTTAATTAGGAGTGAAGACGGAGCGGGAGGCCAGTCAATGGGCAGCAGATTGAATTATCTGGACACACACTCCAGCAGGCAGCACAGACAAATTCACAGTTGCACACATACTCAAACACACAGCCTTTCTGTTTGGAATTCTTCCCTGTTTGCCTCGCTGCTCCTCTGAGTGCCTTCCTCTACCTCTCTGCCATGCTCTGCCTGTCTCAAACTATCTTTTTATTTTTGATTCCATCTTCTTTTTTCTCTTCCCATCTTAGGTTTCTATTCTCTTTCCCCGCCACAATAACAGTTTCCTCTCTGTGTGTTGTGGCAGTCTCCCTTTCTTGGCCGCCTTGATCTCTCCCAGTACAGTAGTATTCATACACTCTCTCCCTGCCCTCTCATCAGTTGTCATCTCTCTCTCTCTCTTACACTTTCTCTCCGCGCCCCTTCCTTCTAGTTCTCTATCGAGAGGTCTCTGCATCTTTTTCTGCCTCTCTGCATCACTCCTTACTTTCTATCTTCCTCCATCCTTGCGCCCTGCTCTCTCCATCTCTTTAGCACTATATTTCTGAGTCACTAGCAGTATATTGTATGGTGTACCATGGGACATGTCTGTGATATCCAGGAGCCTAATTAGCAAGTCCAGCTCCTGGCAGTGAACACGGTACGCAGAGGAGCACAGGCACAAGGCCCGGCGTCAATTAATGAGACCTCACACACCCACAGCCTCCATTACACGCCCTCTGCAGCATCAAGTCTCTAGTCAGCTGAGTCTTGTCCGTTGAACAGTGGGGAAACCACAGCTGAACAACTGTGGCTAGATGTAAGAAAGTTATGTCGTTAATCACCAAGGAATAGTCATAGCTTTGTAAAAGATAAAGCAGGGATTCTCATCTGACTTTGAGGCACTCAATAAGATTTATTTCTCGTAGCAGCAAGCTGTGAGCATATTCTTGGAACCAATACATCAATAACTTAGAAATGTAAGCCAGGCACTATGGCAATTTCTTGCTTTCTAAGGAGAAGATATATGAAATTGTTTTTTTCTTAGTGAAGCGAGATTTGGAGAGCCCCTATGAGTAGAACACAATAGGAAATATTCCAGGCTTCCCACCCGTTGTAGTGTTTGTGTGTGTGTGTGTGTGTGTGACTGACATCACAGTACTATTTCCCAGGTGTGACAGACAGCTTTGGAAGAAGAAGTAAGGTTTTTGTGCACCGGATCACATACACGTCTCTCTCTGACTTTCCTCTTTTCTCTTTTCACCAGGGAGAAGGGAGATGGTAGTGGGTGGGGGAGAAAATAGGTACAAATTTTCACTTGATCTTTGTGAGAGCTAATTGACATTGTTTGAAAAAAAACAAGAGAAAGCAACACAAACCAGTTAAACGACAGTAAGTGGAAGAAATAGCAAATAAAAAAACAACAACGAGAGCAGCATCGGGAATAGGAGGCGGGCAGCTTTTCTCAAGGCATGAGAAGGTTGGAAATAGGCCTAAGTGAATTTAGAAAGTAGGGCAAAGACTAATGGAGGAAAATAAACAAACGCGCTGAAATGTGAATTCCACAGGGCCCCGGGTCATTAGAGTTAATACTGCGCGCTATGCCATCTGCCGCGATTGTTTACACTAGCCTGGATAATTAGATCCTAATTAGTAGATGGTATGGTGGGGGGAACATTATTTCACACGCATTGAGATGGAGATGATCAGATGCACCTGCAATGCCGTGCTGCCTGTCCATCCTGGGACCTCTGTGGTTAGCTCTATGAAGATGTAACTATCATACAGGTCCTGATTTAATTGCTTGATACACCAGACAGAATCTGGATCTTTCCCTCCCACTATTTACATATAGGTTTGGTGGAGAGTCATCTTTGCTCTTGACATGAAAATCTGTCTGCCCCCTGTTCTTCTTTATCCTTCATACTGTATGTGCGCGTGTGTGTGTGTAGGTGTATGCAGGTGTGTGAATACATTCATCCTTGTGTGTTTGTGTCTATGTGTCTTTACAATACAGACACCAGAATATTATCAGACAAAATGCATAGACTCAAACTGCCATGTCCCATCCGTGCTTTTCTCCCCAGCCCCTTTGAATCTTGGAACTGGAGAGATACCACTGGCATGCTAATAGTGTTTTGCTAGGTGCAAGGTATCAGGGCGCCTGCCATTGTAATATATGCGTGTGGTATGGCTGGTGATTGTGATTCCTATCAGTGTGGCAGAGTGCATGGACGCCAGGCAGTGAGTGGCAGGGGCTGGCAGTAAATGCTAATGGCAGAGAGCAGCTGACATAGAAAAGAATTATTATTTCCCTTCATTACATTTACATGGCATGCCTGTCTGTCTCACTTCCCTCCTCTGAGCCCAGGCATGAACAGCAATCGGTGCTGTCAATGATT
Organism: Lepomis gibbosus; assembly: GCA_029875015.1. NCBI lineage: Eukaryota > Metazoa > Chordata > Actinopteri > Centrarchiformes > Centrarchidae > Lepomis > Lepomis gibbosus. Next base: position 3,038 of record JAPMOB010208624.1, read on the forward strand.
TATTTACCTGTTTTGCAGAAGACAAACACTTCTTTGGTGTCAATAGATCATCCAGTCAGGGACTGGGATCTCAGGAGCTTCTCAAATTGACAATACGTCACACAGATTTGATTACACGTGAGCAACAGCAGAGTGAAGAGTGTATGGAGGACAAAATGGATATTTTTTTCTAATTTTGGTAGAGGTGATGTGCAGCAGGATCATTCCCTTTGTGAGCATGGCAGCCTGTGGGAACACAGGGTCCCTGTTCCTAATTGAGACCTCTGGAGTGTGAGAGCAGACAGGATGGAGCTTGTCACATCACTGCCTCTCTCAACCACATTACAGAGAGGCCCTATGACCACTATTTTCTCCCATCATCCATGCCAGACCACCAAGTCCAACTCTGTGATGGTGTGATAGCTACCCCATCACCCTCAAATCACTTCCTTCAGATGGAACCTCAAAGCTGCCAGCCTTCTACCCAACATCCCATCAGTACACGTCTGACCTCGGAGGCATCCACACAGGCAGAAGAGACTTCTTTGCCAGTTCCTGTCTTCCCCCCAACACCCCCAGCAGGAGGAAAGACACGAGAGGAGTTCTGTGGCATTGTGTGAAGACAGGCAGCCAGCACTGCGCCAGCAGGCAGACAAAGATCTGAACGCCCTGACATTATGCTAATGGCAGCGTTTGGCTGGTTCTTACATGACTTCACACCACATTGCTCATCTCAATTATCAGATACAGTAACGGGTACTGAGTGTGAATCCTGGAAGTTGAACAAAGCGGGAAACATTCTCAGTCAGAGATACTAATTGTTGTGCTCCATCCACATGATCCTTTAGGATGGTTTAGTGCGAGACACCTCCTACGTAAAAACTATGAAATTATGCATGCTTAAGAATCAAATGAATGAATAATAAAGACACCATCAGAACATGTATATTTCTCTTGATTATTTAAGTACACAACTTAGGATAGTATAACAAAGTGGATGATCTGCCTACTTTATTGTTCTATATATTTGTTATATACATACAATCAGTCACTCAATGCACGTAATCATCCTTCTTCTAAAATCCCTGTCATTGGTTCACCTAATGATATTTGTAACAAGCAAAACATTTCCAAGATTGTGTCATTTTGATCTAAAAAAACCATACCCCTTGTTAAGTAACGCTGGCACAAACATCAGCTTGGAGCCCTCTGTCAACAATGCTATCTAATACATGAGGTTGATGTTTTTCTAATTATATTTTTAAGCTTACACTTAAGCTAATATTTCTCCCAGTGTTGCTGTAGTGATGTTGGCAGTGTTGTTTTCTTCTATTTGGGTCAAGGGCAAAGAATGAGAACCTTGCTAAAGGGGAAATCCAGATTAAAACCTTCCGTTCTCTGAACCCCAACAAGTCCATTTCTTTTGCAAGAGCATGTGAAGTATGGTAAGCTGCAAATAAGTTTTTTATTTAGAAAGTAAAAACCAAGGTTAGCTCTATTTTTTAACTTCTTATACATATGCAGTAGTTCTTTCTATATAAAAAAATGGAATTACAACCACAGCAATTTTAGTCTTCACACAATGTCACGTATATTCTGGAGGTTATCGTTAGAAATTACATAAATTTAAATACGAACACCATCTTCCATCAGGTTAATGTATTCAGAGAATTTTTTCCTGCAGTGTTATTGAAATGTTCCCACCACTGCTCTTAACACACCAGTGTAAAAAAAAGCTTGTTAGTCATTTTCTGAACTTTCTCTGCCTCTAAGGACCTACAAAGTGGAGGCATTGACTGCTGTTGGCTGCAATCACACACTGAAATATGTGCAAACGATCAAGCGGATATGGCATTCTGTTGCTGGTGCCCAAGCAACGCCATGAGTGATTTGAAGGCTTAATGTAGCCATCCATACTACACAGAGTTATAGCCTGTGATTTGCATCATAAACGTCTGTTAAATTTCCACTTTTGGAAATGCATATCGCTAAATGACAACCTTACAGGGAGCCAGTTGGGGGAGGAGTGACACTTTGTTTGTATTTTCCACCCATGATGGGACCTAATTCCATATAACTACATCTATAAGCCATGCATAAATACACATCAAATATCATTTTTTCAAGCCTCATAATCCCTGGATAATCTTCATCTACAATATGAGCAGCACTAAATTGGAGGGAAGATTCACAAATGAACATATTTACATCAGTCCCATTAGTGAGACACTGAGGAGATACTGCTTAGAGATCTGCTGCTGCTTTGAAATGCCTGTAGGCACTTAAGAATTTTATTAGAAGCACTTTAACGCTCACCATGCCATGGTAAGTAATGTGCTTTAATACACACATAATGCAGTGGATTACAACTCTGGATATTAATAAATCATCTGTTTTATTTATTACTGCTCTTTTACCATAGGGAGTAAATGACATGTTTAATCTCTTTCATGGATTCAAGGGCTTTTTGTGAATTCCTACAAATGTGTGTGGATATGTGTGTATAAAATGACAAGTGTCTGCCTACTTGTTGTTGATATATATACACAACAAATGCAGATGTTTGTGAGTGTAAAGTCGGTGTTAACTTGTGTCTTCACATGTGAGTGTACATGTATAATTATTCACATGTGGATACATGCTTGTAAATGTGTGTGTGTGAGTCTCTCTAGCGAGTTGATCCATGTATATTTGAATTCTTCAGATTAAAGAGACGTGCATGTACTCCACAGTGGCTTAATGACAGACAGATCAAAGCCCATCATGTTCCTGGCTGAGTTGAGGGGGATCATTAGCGATGGGTCAACAGGGCATCATTAGCCAGCATGCTGCCCTTGCAGCATATTTACTCTGCTCTGAGTGTTATTGCATGTATGTGGGTGCACGTGCCTGTATGGGATCATCAAATGCATCCATATTGCTCTCTGATCTCTGCACAGTGTGTGGGAGGAACACGGGTCTCCTGTGGCCCATTTCCCCACAGACAAATGCCGCTCCAGCGGTGAGAGCTAGCCTCATCTATTGTACCTCCTGCCTCCATCAACTCACTTTCCATCTATTACGACCCAACAGGCTGATCTTCATGGCTGAAGCTCATTGTAAAACCCTAGCCTTGCTGATTCAATAGGCTCTAGAGGGTTCTGACAATGACCAATTCACTCATGACTATTATTCATCACAAAACCTTTCCAGCTCTCCAATAAAATCCACCACCCACCTTTCCTACTCTGTTTGGTATGCTGTAACAATCCATCACTTCCAAATGCTGTGCTACTAAACGTACCATGCACACACAAACACACACACATATACACGCACATCACTTTTCTCTTATAACTCCACTGAACAAACTCTTTCTCACCTCAGAAATTACTATTTCGGTGCAGGGCTATTCCTTCTCTCAGCAGTTTCACATAAATTCTTAGTCTCTTTACAAACATTCCCTCCTGGCTCCCTTTTACCATCCACCCTTCTCAACCGCAAACGCTCTTTTCCACTGCCAACTGTCTGTCTCTTTCCCTTCCTCTCTCACCTTCAGATGCCACCCATCCACTGCCTCCATGCCTGACTGCTTTGACAGGCCTGAGATTCAAGCGGGGGGGATTTGATCCCTATGTGGAGTGGAGTTCTGGCAGTGGGGTCCACTCTCTAACCGCTGGACGCAGAGCCCTGAGCCACTGATTAAAAAGTCATGAAGGCTTTTAGGGGCATGCAGGGCTGCAGTTTCCAAGTCTTCTGTGGATTGGCTGCCTGAAAATAGTCTTTGTGTTCCTGAGACAACAGTAGAATATTCAGAAGAGGGTTTGAGGAAATGCGGGTTAACAGAGCAGCAGTGCGTGGGCTACCTCCCCTGTGCTCTTAAGCAACACTCTGCCGGCCAGTTGCTTACTCAGTTTAGATGAAACACCTACAGTCTATATCCACTGTACATCATTGGCCCCTATTTGAGCATTTTGTCCAGGCTTTATGAGTGTGACTACAACTCGTTTAAAGCATTGGCACCCTCCTTTCATTTCCATCATGCCAAAATCAGCTTGTGCTGCTAAGCGAGGGCCAAGTCAGGCCCTTTACACCATACAACAAAATTTCTCTGTCATCCTCTGTGTACAGGTTCATACACAGAAACATCTGGCACTAAATAGTGTATGGGTGCTTTCTTTGAAGATGAATACATAGACTAATGAGAATGGCTGTGAGCTTTTATATCATCCACCTGAGTAGCTGGCTTTCAGAAACGTGGAACACAAATCAAGAAGGTTGCCATTTGTCTCATAATGACTGCAAGCACAGGTCGTATACAACAATACATATGTGAAACAAGACCTTAATGTGATGTGAATAAAGCGTTGGCCTCCCAGCATTGGTTCAGTCTTACCAACAGCAACCATCCATACCATTGTCACAAATAGCAGCCAGCCACTAATGGAATCAATAAAGCCTTGCAAATATTTACAGGACAAGAGAGCCTCAAGGCAATCAATTCCAATCTATAGGACGATGGAAGGTTCTACTGTGGCTATGTTTCAGGTTAGAAAAATCAATAAAGTCAGCTTTGGAAACAGAAGGGAAAGAAACGTATTTCACCGGCACCACTCACTCTTTTACTTATACTCTCTCTCCTTTCTTCCATCATTCTGACCCTTGCGTTGGCTCCTCCTTTTTTTCCAAGTTTGACATCGCTGGCTGCACGTCCCAGCAGGTATCAGGAACCACAGGGAGTGCATCCAGAAAAGTAGTGGGAGACAGCATTTGAAGAAGGGAGAAGCTAGTGGATGTGACAGGCTGTTGAAAGCCTGGGAGATAACAGCATCTGTTTCTGGAAGTCTTAACAGGTACAAAGGTAAAGTGGGGGAGAAAATAGAGGGGTGAGAGGGCCAGGCAAATTCTCTGGATAATAGGATATAAAAACAATGTTGCTCAGTTTCAGAATACATTCGCAGGCAACAACGAAGGCAGGCTGAGTGACGGAAAGTGAAGCGTGGAAGCAGTGCAGAGAATAAGAAGTAGGGTATATTAAAAACAGATTGCTTCCATTTCTCTCAGGGGGCAGATTTTTTTTATGCACAAGGTTGTAATCCCTAGTTTATGTTCTGTAGTAACTAGCTCAATAAAATACATCAACCCAGCACATAAAAAGTGAATGAAACAGAGTATATAAAAGTGTGTCAGGGTGGCAGGAAGCTATAGAAGTCAAGACCGCCCAGAGTGATCGCTGATTTATTGATGCATTGATGCTTGATAGTGCATCAAGTTCAGCAACTTCTGATAAATAGGCAATAATGCCAGGCTTTTCACTAGTAGGCACGCAGTTACCAGGCCTCACGCAGCTCCCCGGTCTCCAGCCTAATGAGCAGGTAGTTGGGGGAGAGGAAGAAAGAGGCTCTCTCCCTCTCCCTGTTATGCCACTTGCTGTGTTTTCGCTCTCTCATGCACAACGCTCCTAGAGAGAACAATCAGAGAGAGCTACAGCCTCTGCCAGCGGCTATCAGTGGCTCTTTAACAACTCCACCTTCCCTCTGTGGTAACATACATGTGGGAAAAACTGTGTGTGTGTGTGTGTGTGTGTGTGTGTGTGTGTGTGTGTGTGTGTTAAATAGCCACACAAAACCCCTCTGCTGGCCGGCTTTGGTATAAACAGACTATTACGAACAGCTTGAAGGCTTTATAAACAGTGGCTTACAATAAGTGTACGGTTAATAGCGGAGCCACATGTCACTGGACATATCAGTACATTCCACTGCCCCAGGGCTTGAAAACCCGAGTACAAGGTTGACTGCTTCATCACCCAAAGTGCCTGCCTCAATGTGTGTGTGTGTGTGACAATACAGATAAATCAGGCACACAATTTAACTGTTCCACTCTATGCATCATGCAGATATGAATACTGCACGGTCCCCAATACATCGAAAAACAACTTTATCTTGATATGATAGATATTTCACAGCGCGGCTCAATTAATTGAATGATTCAACTGAGCTGTGGGCGAAATCCATAAAACAGACCAAACTGAAAATGCATTGAACAGAAAGTGTTGTGTGTGTGTGTGTGTGTTGTGTGTGCATGTGCATGTCTGTGTCTCTATAAGACAGAGAGAAAAGAGAAAAGAAGAGAGGGAGATAGAAAGAAAGAGACTGACCACACAAACTTTAAGGCCCACTTGGCAAAGCATACGTGGTTGTGACTGCCAACTTGCGAAAAATGTCAATTACTTGCTCTACATCTAAAACTTTTATGAAGGCTTCTAGGCTGTATCAAAGCCTTCCACCTCAGCGGCTCGCTCAAAAATATTTTCTCTCAGAGAAAATCAGCTTTAATTATTGAAAGTGTGGCTTCAAGTTTATTAGTGTTTTTCAGGACTTCCTTCAAATAGCTGTCCAAGGTGCAATTGTGCATATCAAAATGATCTTATTGATTCTAACCTGCTTTCCTTGTTGCAAACAGACAGACTGTCAACAACTTCAGATCTTTTCCCTTCAGTGGAAGGCTTGTGATGCATTACAAAGACAACTGTTTGCAGACACACAGAAAACATGTAATAGCAGAAAACACAGATATGATTCTGGAAGGAAATGAGAAACAAACAGAGAAACTAGAGATAGGGGCACAGACCAAATCTTGCGAAATCTACAGAAGCAACACAACAAAGGTTGAATATAAAAACACATGAAAAATTGGCATCGCTGATGATCAAACATTGTAGTGGCAGGTGATCTTGTTAGTTAGCCATAAAGTAATCTCCATAACCCGATATCTATATATGATTGCAGAATCTATTGGCAAGGGGAAGATTTTGTTATTGTAGGCGTTCTAGTTTCTGTCTGTAGTCCGAGTGGTATTGACAAATCATGTTTGAGTGGGCTTTCGTTGTATGTAGGTAAATATTCTGTGTGAAGAGCAGAAGAGGCAGAACGCACTGGCCAGAATGCAAACTCAGAAACCCATCGGCTCTTGTCTGATGACGATTTAGCTTTTAATTAATGTCTCTATCTGTATTCAAATTGTCATCAGATGATAGCCGATGGGTTCCGAGATTGCTAATCGGACTATAAACAATGACCAGCACATGGAAGAGGACTCTTTGGCCTGGATATCTGTTTTCTGGATATCTGATGGATACACCGAAAGCCACACAACATTGGCCGTTGCCACCAGAGGCACAATCGTCACCCAGTGATAGCCAATGGATTCCATGGATACCATGTAGTGAATCAGACCTCCTGGCAGTACAATGAACGGACCCAGCCTCAGATTCCACAGCAAAGGGGTGCATATCCGTCAGCCCTGATCTTTCTACCTCCATAAGCAACACTGTTTTAATCCCTTCTGGATCAAAGGAGGCAGCAAGCTTTGCCTCCCTTTCATTAGAGACGAACAGAAGACTGTGTGAAAACCCTCCTTCTTCTCCATGACTGAACAGCCAGGTTTGATCAATTAATAGCAGTCCACTAGCACTGGTCTAAGTGTGCCTACTCAAATCACTCTCCTCTGAAATATGGAGGATGAGGTGGTGGGACCAGAAACACACCAACACAAACTTTCATCAAAACAGTCTTTGGTCTGGGAATGAGTCAAATTATTCTGTGCTTTGTTATGTTCTGTTCCAGCAGAAAATCTACTGCCTGACAAGCGCTGCCTCAGTACTTAAGTCCCATCGCTCAAAACATGAAAGTCTGAATGCTGGTGAAAGGACAGAATAGGGATCAGCCAGGCTGACGGAGTGGCTAAGTACAACTGGGCTGCTGTCTGATTTTGCCATTGTTGTTCACTGGTGGAACGTAATCTTCTTAATCACAAACTAAACCTGCAGAACAATTGACCCATTTTCATATGCAGCTTCTTATCTCTGAATGCGTGCCCATATCTCATTTAGAAGTGTTAGAAATCCCTCTTCATTCTAGGTGATCTGTTCTCACCAACCTGCCTCCACATTCCTCTAATCCACTCTGATCTAATCCAATGCATATCATCCAGAGAATGGCATGTTTATATACTTAGTAGCCAGGTTCTGTGCTGTGCTGTACTATGTGTGTTTAACAGTGCTGGCATTCCTCACAAAGAGAATACTCATTACTTACAACTGTTTCATGTATTTTAATTTTTATTCATAATCCTTTCCTCACAAACTCCTGGTTCTTTTTGTACATCCAAAAAATGAATGCTTGTATTTGTGCTTCTTCTCTTAACAGGTTAACCTATACATCACAGAAGTGTAAGGCAGGCTGGACAGGCTTGTGGTCAATCACTGGATGCAAATCTGTTTTTTATATGTGCATTTCTGACATCCAACTCAAGCAAAAGTAAGAATATTTTTTTGGAAGGCATTTTGATTTGTACAAATTGGCTCATATTCTGGCTAAAAGCAATCATAGTTATTTGTGTCAAAATCACAGATGTAAGGTCACATTTAAAATTGGATTAACAGGTTTATCCTCTAATGAGAAAAATCAAGTTGAACTTATCTGTGAGGTGCTTGATCACACTAGTCTCAAAGAGCCACACACCCACATTTTAACACAACAAATGACTGGTTGCTTTTCAGTGTAATATGAAATCACTCATGATTTTGGCAGGTTTTCACCAGAAGGAGTTTGACATATTTCTTGCACACATTGCACAGGGGAAGAAATCATATGTCTTGTGATTTTATAACGTGGTTGAAAACAACCCACTGAGCTGAAAGGCTCAACACAGACCAATGTTAAGACTTTAGAAGACAGCGAAGGTTATGTTGCTGACTGTGGCATCATTACTGTGCATATATACAAGTGCAAATGAGATGCACAGCTTCATTTTAAAAACAAGAATGTTTCCTACGAGGTCAGAGTCAGTGTTCAAATCAAAACAGAACTCTCCTACCCATATTTGCTGATGTAAATTTAGTTTTGATAGTTGATAGATGTTATTATCACAGAGACTGGTGTGGAAAAGTTTGCAGGAGGTATTTAATACATTATTTATAGTAATTTATAGTAAATATACCCAACTTTTAGTTTTTTGCTCCTTAGTTGTTGAGCGTTACTAATGCCTATATTGAGAAATAGATTTTGGATTAAACTAAAATGAGTTTTTTAACATACAACAACAAATGTACTCATTTGTATGGGTAACTGTATTTCTAATGCTGAAAGTGAAACAGTGATTTCTAAGTGATTTTAAAATATGAGCCAGCAGTGTGTTCCCACGCATAAAAGTTGCTTATGTACAGGCCTGATTTATATAATCAGTGTTTGTGTTTGTACTTGTTTATCAGTCTGACAGTCTACCTACACAGCAGAAGAGGGGTGTTACTGAAGGATGGTGATGGTGGCAGACTGTCTGCAAAAAATCAGACTTTTTTTCCGTGACTGAATGCCAGTGAGTCTCCTTTTTTCCCCCACCTTTGCACTCTCCCTTCCTCCATCTCTCTCTCTCTCTTTCTCTCTGCATCCCCTTTCAATAAAATGAGAAGGGATGGGCTCTTGTCAGCATAAGCAGCAGTGGCATGATTGTCAGCGTGAGCTGTCCATCGTTGCAATATGTTGGGCCAGACCCCTCCTGTCGGGCTGTCACCGTGGTGCGAGGATGAGATGCGAAAACTTCCGCGGATTTGTCGAGAGGGAAATAAAGCATGGCATCCGACTGATCTGACACCCTTATCTTGGTATCAGTTCCGTCACATACGGACATGTCAGCCAACTGGATCAAATATAAGTAACACACAAAAAATCAATATAAAGTACATCAAAGGCTGGCCATCTATTAGTCCATATAAAAATTAATTTGACATAAGCAGCTGATGTCAGCCTGGGGTGTATCAGAGTGAGAGAAAGTGTGCATCGAGCGCTCTGACCTACATGAAACAGCTTCACTGAAGTTAAACAGTAGACTGGACAGTGCCAGAATGAACATCTCTCCTTTTCTCTATATGTCTTCCTTGCTTTCACACACTCTGACAAGTTTAGAAATCTGAAATCATCCCTGTCAGAAAAAAAAGTGATATCTAGAAGTGATACTCTTCATGAACAAGTGTTATAGAGCAATAAACTGCATATCTTTGTGATTTTTTTTAAAGATGTCTGCTTAAGATTCTGCATGTCTTCTCTAGAGCATACATGTGTGGCCTCCACATGAAGCCAAATAGTGAATACAAGGTTTTTGTTTTTTTCCTCTTCACTCCCAGGGTGTCTGAGCTCTGCTCATGGAGTAAGTGTGGAGTAGACAGGAGTGAAGCCACCAGCTGCTGACCTTTACTAGCATCACACAGCAGCGGGAAGTGCCTCGGTTTACCTGACTCACATCTTGAAAACAGCTAATCAAAAGGTCTCTAATGGGTTACCACCTGTGAGGAGTTAGCGTGTTTGTTTATTTACTGATGTGTGTGTATTTATGTACTGGGTCAGTATGTGTGGATGTGTGTGTGTTTGTGCGTGTGCATAACTTTGGTGTACACATGCTCATATAATGTTTTGATTATATCATTTCAAGTCAACAAAGAAAAAAAAATTACCTCTTTGACCCGCTTCAAAGTGGATGTGGGCTGTACTGCAGAGTCCCTCAAAGTGGGTGCGAGTCAGTAGAGTTTAATAAATCAAATCCGAGTTTCATGTTTATCCTTTAATTTGTAGCAACCACATGACTGTTTCCAACCACTGCTGCATTTCAACACCACAACCGCACCTTAAAAAAGTTGCAAAGGTCAGATGAGGTCATGGACTGGCCACCACCGACTAAATTCCTCTGTTAGGCAGATTTAACTCTATTCTTTCATTATGGGATACCGACATAATATTTATGGACATTAAATTGACAACTGGCTTTTGTCACAATATCAGCCTGAGTCTTGCCATTTTCCTCTCCAAACCTGTACAATGTCCTGCATACTAACTCGATTGCCATTTCAGACCCTCTCACTCCCTCCTGACCTGCTACACCCTTTTTTCTGTCATCGTCCATAACCTCACGGTCCCACCCACCTGCTCACCTGGCCCCACTTCTCTCATTACCCATGCAGTATATATTCTGGCCTATTTCCACCTGCCCCCTGTCACATTGTCTATTTGACTACCTGCCTGCCTGACCTACTGCCTCAATTGTGGACTCCTGCCATTTTGCCTGCTCCCAGCCTGGTTAAGTCTGCCTTTCTTTGTTTACCTGCTTTTTTTTGGATACTACAGACAGACAATCTTTAATCTCTATATTTCCTGCTGTTGGGTCCAACCAAATGTTAATTAAGTTGTTAAGAGCTTTATTGTTTCTAACCACATGAACTGATCTGACATCCAATTACAGAATATCAAAATGAAAGAGAGAAGCAGAGATTAGGTTATGTACTGGTTCTACATTCACTGTTACGTTTGTTAGTTGTTTCTGCTTCAAGTTGTATTTGTGTTTAAGGCCAAAGTCTGTTGGAGAAGAAAGCCCAATTACACCAAATAAATCCCTTCCCTTCAACCTAACCCTCTTCTGAGACCTTTTCCCCAGCAAAGGAATCCAACCTGCCTTGTGACTCGTACAGCAAACCACCTCAAAATCTCTCATAATCAGCACTGCTCTTTGACAGACTGTCTCCATGGCTGCTAAGGCCGTTCTGATAAAGGTGTGCCTCACATCAGTAAGGTAGGGTAACACTCTGAAAGTACCCGCTTGATCAGATCAATATCAGCCTAAGAAAGCAGGTATCTCTTGCTCTTTCCTCTGAGTCAGAGGAACTGTATCAAAGGTGGACAGAAAAGGGGAGGGTATTAAAGAAAAGTAGATGTAGAGAGAAGAGGAGAGCAGGAGGTTATGTGAACACTGAGAAAAAAAATCTCAACTGGGCTGGTGAAGGCAGAGGATGGAAGCTGGGGTAAAATGGGCGAGGGTGGTGAGAGGGAGTGGCTTGGCTGCTATTATAGCTCCCGGGGAGTAGGAACTCAATCAGCGGCCAGGCGAGAGGCCCATTGTGCTGGGGTGTAATGGGAACTGTGAGATTTTATTAAGAGAGAGCAATTGCATGTGCTCCTCATCAGGGTTCCCATTGTGGCACTGGTGGTCACAATGACGTCTCGGGAAGATAGAAACAAGGTATTTACTGTCTCACATTCAGAAGAATAGACAGCCCCCCAGAAATAGGGTTCCACTTTGACGTTAGGGGCTCTGTTGCCTATAATTGTCATGGCATCCTCTTGTTCAATCTGTTTCCTTACCCATTCCCCTCACGCTATTATTCCGTCAGCTCTCTGCCTTTCTTAGTTTGTCTCTTCTCTCTCAAGCTATTTCATTTCTATGCTCTTTCATTTGTCCATCACTTTCCCCGACTCCTTCCGTCCAGCATTGTGATAGAACTACACGGCAAAAACTCAACCTTTGTGAGTTTAGTCTTTTTCAGTGATTGCATGCATAGCAAGCCTGTACTGTGGCTATTTAGAGGAGACAAGTGGAAGGAGTGGAGAGAAAGGAGTGGGAGGACAGCACTGTGAGAAGGTGTATCAGCTTCACTAGTGATGGACCCAGCCTTGTCTGTTTGATGCTGTCAGAGTTGGTTTCTCCAGAACACAGACCATAAATACGGCAGAGAACTGTGTATTCATCTTCCCCTCGGTCAGAACAGATAATATAGGTAAAGGGCATGTTGTTGATTGCTCTGTGTTTGCGTACAGCTTCATGGGAGGAAAAGAATAGATTTTCTGTCTGTGTGGGTTAAATTATAATTCCCTCACTGCTGAGATTCCAGAGGCTACCATTAACTATGTGGCCGACTTCACTGCAGAAAAATGTCCGTCTTGTGTTCTGTTAAAGGACCATACTGGTTGTATTGTGCAGCTTTAGTTTATTAACTACAAGTAAACTGTGATTTACATTACTGCTGTTTTTAAACAGTTTCCAGCAACCAACTCACAAACCTTCAGTTTCTCTGAATGTACAACCAAAAGAGTTTTCACTACAGAACATTTTCAATACATTGCATTACCGTGCGACGATTGGTAACTTTGACAAAAAATTCAATTAAACCAATGTCTGTCTATAAAATACAAAATTGACAGCAAGGTGAAGTATGCAACAAGTCCTCCAACTTAAACGACAAAATAAGTTGTTTAGAACTGCCTTTCAGAGCAGCACACACGAGCGCTACAGATCGTCGGAACATGCACAAACGAAGCTTTATCAACAAATCTAAAAACTGAACTGACTCACCATTGTCACTATTGGACCCAAGTGGCTTATAGCAGTGCCGCTCCGTGTACTGATGATGGAGAAAGCCGTTTCAGCTCAGCTGTGATTCACAGTACATTACTTGCTTCACGTTTAAAACTGTGATGCATTCACTTACGATGCGATGCAACCACTTAGGAAAAAAAGTGAACAAACTACAAAGTCAATGTACTTTGTGTAATGACTTGTTGTTTCAATCAGCAAAGTGATTTTTGATTTCTAGCTCAAATAAATGTTTTCTGGAGTGATGCTACGATCGGCAGGCTGACATATTTCAGGCCCTTCCAAAACTGTTACAAAATGCTGCTGGAAAAATCTATGTGGTTTATTGCCTTATACTGCTATGGTTATGGTTTGTTTAGGCACAAAACAACTTGCTGTTAGATTATGGTTTGGTTTCAAATTGTTCCTTTGGAAAACATTTATGTTTGGGTTAAAATTACTACTTCATTAAAACTGGGCAAGGCAATGGTGGAGAACTAGCAAGAGACAGCTAGTTTTTGTAAGTAATCAACTAAAAATATTCTACCCTGCCCTTCATGCCTTTCTCCAAAGCCACTCCCCAAAAACACCATTTTTAAGCGCTGACATAAATATACAAAAATTGAAAAAATCTTGGTTAAGGTTAGTGAACAACTGTGGTCATGATTGAAAAAAAAAAATACTTGCGCAAGGCACTTGAACGTAAACATGCAACAGTTTGGGGCATTTGCTGAATAGACTGATGCTGTCGTTATTATGTTATGTGGTCCTTAAAAATCCTTTTTAAAAAAAACATATTTTAATAGGCTGTTTTGTCATTTCTCATTGTGTCATTGTCTTTGAAATCAATGCACTTGTTTTAAAAGTACTGTAAGGAGCCTTTATTATAGAAATCCATGAGTCAAGTTGAATGTTAGATTGTTGCAATTATCCAATCCAACTGTCAAATATATTTTCTTGTTTTAGGAAAAAGCTGATTCTAACATTGCTTAAGATGGACTTTGCAGGCTGCCACGTCATCTGACTGTGAGATGATTTTTGATTGAATTGTGAGCCACTATCATCTCTCTTTGTCCTGATCTGGCTCTGTCCTAATGAATTCAAACCTACTCCTCTCTGGTCCCAGCCACTACTGCCTCGCCATCACGGTCAATCTGATAAAGGGATGAGAGAGGATATCATGTGTTCCTCACACAAATCCTGCCTGTAATCCGTACATTGTTGTTGTTCTACTTCCCTCACTGTAATCTCCTCACAAGTCCATTTTGTCGCCCCCCACCCCCCCAATCCACCAAATATATATAACACCCCGGTCAGCCACACTTTGGGGGAAACAAAGAAGATGATTAACTAAAAAAAACTTGAGGAAGTACTTAGTTCTTTGTGAGAAAGGGTTGCTGATAGTGCTAGTATGTGACACAATACTGACACATTTGCTGGCCATCTGATAATGACACAGGGCAGAAGGGGGAGGGGTAGGATTACATCGTCCAACAGGGATGGGGACCAGCACAGGCCATATGTGGTCCAGTCCCTCATAATCCCATTTGACCACAACGCACTTAAAGTAGAAGACATCTAAGGAGTAGAGATCAGAGGGATGGAAAGATGTGTTTGAAATAAACGGATGACATGATGTTTAGGACAAATGTTACTTCAATCAACAGATTAAATCCCTACCTTAAGTCCATCAACACAGTGGGCAACCCGGAACAAAGCCCTGCCAAATGTTGTTTTCTCCATGATTGTTTCCCTCCCCCAGAGCTGGCTTGACTTTACCAGCGTTACGTTCACCAGTGTGTTTATTTCACTGTATGGCACGCTCCATCTGCTCGGTTCTGGGAATGTAAAGTGATTGCTGTCGCACATAATTTCTCTGATGTGACTGGATATTTGTAGCGAGTTCGCCTCCACAATAAGCCTCCCGAAGCGTAGGTAAAGTTGCATGCACACATACGCACAGGTAACAGTTTGTCCCCAAATACACACATATAGACACACCAACTCCATCTTCAACTTGCCTTTATTTTTATTCAGATGCTGACAGTTCCAATCATGTATGGCATCTAAGCCCATTAGCTTCAATAATACGTTTTGACAAAGGGAACAAAACCTGTGTCTGCAAATGGATGCACACAGTGAGAAGCACAGTGAATTAGACTAACCCTGAAAAAAGGTGCAATGCAGCACAGCTGACACAGACTATAAACCTGTAGGCATGGACCAAAAGCAAAAAATAGTTTTTGAAGTACAAAAATACTGTGATGTATAAGCATGGTTCACGTCTGATATGAAATGCAATAGCTACACAGACACTTTTGTTTAGATTGGATCGTTGCCCGTGATTAACAAGGGAAGAGCCAGGTGTTGTTGAGCCTCAGGGTCAGTTTGGGGCTCTGTTGGCTGGTTGATAGTGGCAAAGCTTCACTGAACACTGTAAACTTGACTGTATGCCACAGGATTCAATTTACAAGCTGTTGGTTTAAGCTGGCACGATGAACCACCCTGTTGTTTGCACCAGGACACGCTGTCTGTTTTGGAGGCTTTTCGTCCTGCAGTTAACGAGCACTCTGATGGGAGAGAAACCGTAATGGTCGATTACGGCTGTGATAATGGTACACTCTTTTGTGTACTCCTCACAAGAGTAGAAAACCTGTGTTCACCGACAGGAAGGAAAACAAATAAGGAAAAAATAAACTCTCCATTTGAAATCCTGCAAAGCCTGGTGCTTTTATGTGTTGTGCTGACTGAGGGCTCAGTGCTCTCCGCCTGTGGATCTGGATCCTAGTCAAGGGGATCACGCATGCCCAACAACACGCTAACCGTCTCTCATCCATTACCCACATACAAAGGTGTTCTTAGAGGTACACCAGGGCATTGCTCTGTATTCCTGCTGTATTCTATGATTTTAGGGGTTATTCAAATTCCTAAACTGTGCTGCAGGCATTTCTGTATTTCAGAAAATGCCGACTGAATATATTAAATGAATATTCTAACTCAAGTATCTAATTTTGAAGCATTGGATAAGAAACCGGTTTCAAAACAAACATATGGTGGGTAAGTGGCTGAGAAAACAGGTTATAGACTGAAAAGCAAGTGGCTTTCAGGAATGAACACAAGGAATTCTGGCTATTAGGATGTGAAATCATGTTGAATATTTGCACATCACTTGTATGTAATAACATTTCAGTATCAACTATACACTTGGCACAAGGCTTCACCGGGCTACAATACATTTACTGTACATTACATTTAGCTGATGCTTTTATCCAAAGCGACTTACAATTGCTATACATTTCAGAGGTTCCATGCCTGGAGCAAGGAGGGTTTAAGTGTCTTGCTCAGGGACACAGTGGGGATTGAACCCGGGTCTCTCACACCAAAGGCGGGCGTCTTAACCATTGCGCCACCCCCCCTCTACTAAAATTTCATCTTGAGCTCTAAAAAAAGCAAAAGAGTGCATTCACCCGCTCAACAATTACAGAAAAAACAGAAAGCACCTAAACAAAGCACACGTAATAAACATAGAAATTCAGAGTGAACCATAGTGAGTGTGCAGGCCTAAATCTATACTACTCTAGAGATCAAACATCCTAGAGATAAATGGTTTGAAGAGAACCAGATTTTTCTCAATCACAATAGGTCCACAGGTGTCTGGGATGAAGAGCCACTGCGTTTGTTGACAGGACTGTGATGACAGCATCAGTTAGCTGTGAACAGCATTGAGAGTTCAACGCAATTATTCTCAGAGTAGAGGCCCTTCAGCCACAGCTACAGTGTCAGGCTAGGGATGAGGTCGTGCTGAATGACCAGGCTCTGTCAGCTGCTCCGTCATGAGCGTTTACAAAGCTGTCGCAACGGTGGGCAGCCATTTGTCAGGCACCCTGTAATTAGTCCTTTTCCACTGGGGACCTGTTAGGAGTCTTTGGAGACCACTGGGGAAGCCCTTGAAAGACAATCATTAGACACGCAAAAACTGAACTGTGTGACACACACAAGACAAAGGCACTGAGGCCTGTTTTGTGTGACACAGAGGTATCTGATGTGTTCCCAACCCTTTACCTCTCAATAAGAGGGTTGATTAGAGAAAGGCCATAGATCACAGCCCGATGCAGCCGCCATTGTAGGAGGGATGCTGGGAAAGAAATTAGAGAAGACAAAAAAAAAGATTGTCCTCTAAGTAGACTCATTAATCCAGGAACTTTAAGGTCAACACTTGTCTTTTTTCTATGACAGGCCATATGTGAGTCGTAAATGGTTGATATTTCCAGGAGGATGTCTTGAAGATGCCCAGAACAGCAGAGCAATGATGGGAAAGGTAATTCACATACAGTATCTAGAGGAAGAAGAGCCCTATTGACTAGAGAGGGCTGCCTGTTATTTGACCCTTATAATTGAGGAAATCCATGCTCTGCTAATAGCTGCACCACTGTTATCATTCCGCATGTCACTAGAGGTTATTTACACACAGTAAGGGAGAAAGTGTCTCTTAAGTCACACAGGTGTTTGACACCACGCCTGAGCTCACAATGTTATCTCCAGCTCGACCGGAGAAAACAGATGTCCAGTCTCTCCCTATAGCGCAGCATCCCACTCCCACCGGGGCATGCACAAAGTCACCCAGTCACCCACGCATTAAAGAGAGGCAGCTGCCAGAGCATTAGTGTCCAAAAATTCAGTAGAGAGACAGACATAAACAAGCATGACAGTTGGTTTTGGGGATGCGAGGAGCGCTGATTGACAGTGCTCTGTCGGCCGGATTAGAGACGTTCATTTCGTCCTGAACTCAATTATATTTTACAAAGGCTGACATCCCCAGTTAATTGCAGCCTTTCCACATGAGGGAATTATTTGCACTTCTCAATTCCCTGGCCATGTGTACTCTGTTCCGCATGTACAGGCTTCATCTAATATGTGGAAATATTGCAAATTAGATCAGTAAAAAAAGAAAATGGGAAAAAAAAATCTGGGAAAAGGAAAAAAAAACTTAGGGAAGTGTCAAGAGGCAGAAAGGAGTGAAATACTGGTACAACTTCAAGAGAGAGGCGTCGGGTGTGTAGACTGCCTCGTTCTCTCAAGTGTGTCTGGATCTTGTCTCAGAGACAGCTTAGTTCAGAGACAGATCCAGAGTGACAGCATTGTGATGATTGACACGGTGATGAAGAGGAGAGGAAGAAGGATAAAAAGGTTGCGCAGCGCCACTGGCTCCACCGTAATGAAAATGTGAGTCTTGCCCATGGAAAGATGTGACAGGAATCCCAGGCTGGGTTTGTGCTGGGGAGGTAATGTCAGGGAGGTAATGTCAAGGAAGCCCACAGGTCCACGTACAGGAATATCTGCATATGTGTGTAATATGTGCCTCCACACATGTATGTGTTTCTGTGTGACTGGGAGTTGTTGTGGAAATCAAGTGAAAGACACTGGGGCTGCATAGTCTGGATTACCCGGCCATTTCTAATTCACCGCCACTCCTCTCTCTAGACATCCCATGGTTGACATGTGTCACCACACACAGTCAGATTACCAGGTCTCTAATCCACCTCTCAGGATGACTGGGTGGGTGAGAGGGCTGCGGATGATCTGACACACAAGGAATGATCCAACACCTAGCATTTCTGCAGTGCGAAGGAGAGGGTACATCCTTACTGTCACTGTTGCTGTCTGTTGGAGGTGCCATGCAGCCTTGGATTAGGTTTGTTGCACTGGCTGACATGTGTACAGACAGCTGTCAGCAAGATGTGCTAAACCAAAGCGCTATGCAAGCCCATATCGCTCTGCTACCCTTGGGCTGTCCCTGATCGGCGGGCAGCTAATCCCGTATCATTGTTTCGTGGTTTTGTTTGTTACAATGGGTATCCGTGACATCACTGGTGTTGACATCGGCTCACCAGCAAACAACACCAGTGTTTATCTTTCTCTGTGAGATACTGGGTGAAAAACACTCCCAGATGGAAGCATGCCGCTGCCAACGAGATACCAGAGTAAATAGGTAGACAGGAAATATTTACTGATAATAATCTCATCAAACAGATGAATGGGGGTTCTCTTCACTGTTGTGTTAGATTGGTAGGAATACAATGTGGTATAACACATTCTGTATCTATCCTGGCAAATGCAGCACAATAAACATGCATGAAAAAATATTTGCTTAAACTTGCACATGTACCAATGGGGAATGGTTCACGTGGTGCTACAAATAAAACAATTCATTGGATGATGGTGCCGATCTAGGTGCAATGACTCATTTACTGAGTGTGTCTGGGTTATGTTGCTCCTTCTAGGGACACAGGATAGTGATCTCTCATTTGGTCACGATGACCCCACTAAGAAGCCTGCGCAAGTCCTGATTTTTTAGATTTTCCAGAGAGATTTTATGCTTTCTAAATTGACGTCAGCAAATTTTGGGGGGAATAAAACATTCCAGTTGCATAAAGTCAATCTAAGTATCTATATACAATCTATGTCTAAGTATTGCTAAGAGTTAAAAGTTAATTGAAAAGACCTGGGTAAAAACATTGGTAACACTTTCTATGAAAGCAAACAAATATGTGTTATAAGTTCTTATAATTAGTTCATGTGTTATTATGTCCACCTGTAATATATTATACAGGAATGGACATTTTAATACTTTACTTAAAACAAAGACATGTTACATATCATTAAACATTACTATAAGCTATTATTCCATTTTATATCACTAATTCTAAATTGTGACTAAAGTGTATTTATAACGAGGCAGAGTCGATGGTTATAATGTACTATGGAACATAGTCGGAGATTCTTGGCGCACTGTGGTATAAACTGGTATTACTATTATAAAACATTAAATCAAAAGGTCATAATGACTTATGAACTTTGCTATAGCATCTAATGCATGTTTGTAAGTGATTATAGCAAATTTTATAATTACTTATGGAAGCGTTATTTTATGTTATAAATATATGCATAACTCGTTAAAACGATGACCTTCATAGAAAATGTTACCAAAACATCTTACTCCTTCAACTTGATAGGATTCAGAAGGGGAGCTGAACAGCAGGGCAGTAAGACAGGTAAGGTCTGCACCAAGGGACTCCCTGCTGCTGTAAGGCACTCCACTGATTAAGACAGGCCAATCACAATGTCAGGTCTACTAGGACATAGCCTCTCACACACAGAGGAGGAGAATAGCTGGCCAGAGTGGCAGAGGCCGAACACCGATTCAGCCAACCCCCCCATAAGTAGGAGTGAACCAGTGAAAACCAACCTCAAGAGACCCCTGATTCAATACAGGGCAAAACTGCCTGCTTATTAAGCTTGAACAGCTTTAAGTTAGTCTAGAGTGCTGTTGCTGTAATGATGTAAACAATTCATATTGGTAAAATTCTGCGAGACAGAATCATTTTGCAAGTCATTGTTCTGTGTGTGGGTGTTGCGCTCCATCTGGGAGATAAGGAAGTCATTAACTCAGCACAACCAGTTTCCAATCACTGTAAAAGTAATGGTGAAATTGCTGGAAATTACATAAAACTGGTGTCTATAAAATCCAGCAGCACTCTGCACCTTCTGCTCCAGATGCTGGTAGAGGTCAGAGCTCATATGATTTCCTGATACTGAACTGACTTCCACTAGTGTTAAAACAACCACTACTTGTTAACTACTCAGGCAGCCCCTTACTACAGCATAGTGTGGCCTCAGTGGTTATCACAATATATGAATGATGTAGAAACAGTCATCATGATGGAGCGGCCAAGCTTGGCGGGTAGGGGATTTTTAATGTATTTTCTATGTGTCCAGGCCAAGCTGTTCAAACAGTATCTTAATGGTGGATGTGTCCCGGGAGAGAGCAATGCAGAGGTTAGACACAGAGACACAGATTGAAGACTGGCCACCTCTCCGCTACAGGGCCTGGCCACCAACCTCACAGAATTTTTAATGGCACACTAAAATGCTGCGTTAAGACTAAATTGCTGCCCTCAATGGGCAACAGATGATGGAATTAAAGAGATTTAGAGCTGTGGGGGGAAATGGGCTGCTCATGTTTGATGTGGGCCTGGGAACGAGGGAAGAGAGGAAAGAGGGCAGCAGAGCAAACCAAGGCAGCATCTGGCCCTTGTAGGGACAACACAGCTCTCTGAGAAGTCTCTACGGAGTGAGAAAGGGGCTGACTGATAGCTCTTTCTAACACCCACTATGTGCACAGACGGGTACTCAGCTACTAGTAACACCTGCTGCACCCATATGGCGCTACAATATCACCCATCACCTAAACAAAACTAGAGCATGTGAGGCGTAAAAAAGTTCCAACTGTGAAAGTGCGGGGCCACCACACAAAAACTCTCAATGCAACCCTACCCCTGCCCCAGGTAACCATGGCAACCCCTCACCTGTCGTCTCCTCAACAAGAACAGGCAGACAGCCAGGTCAGAGTGACACATTTTCTCTAACTCGCAAACACACAGGATGTTTTTTAATGTGCTGTGCAGTACCCTATACTATCATATATTACCACCAGAGCAGACACACGTAGCCTTCTCTATACACATAGTCGTTAACATCTACCTTTTCCCTTCATTCTCTGATGCGCTCTCTCTTCTTTGTCGCTCATTCGCCACTGTCACCAATGTGCACAAAGACATTTACACACAATAACACATTTTAGCTTCACTACTCTCACCACGGGAAGCTGGCAAAATGCCTTCTGCTGCCCACCAAAATGGCAACAGTTATCCTGACCTGGCATATTCTGAGCCCGAGTGAAAATGTGGCCCAGTATAAAGGGCCGGTGGGCTGCAGCAGCCTTTCTATTCACTAGAGACAAAACCTGGATCTGTGGCATGATCTGGCCGGCTTGACTTATGAATAGAGCCAGCAATCCAGCAATGACAGACCCTGTTAACCCTTATACTATGAGCATCTGCCTTGCTGTATACAACATAGATGGAGAGGGTGGTGCTAGGGTGTAGTACTAGAGAGACGGTAGATGTAAAAAATAAAATAAAAAGTGGCATTGATGGTGACAGCTCTGTGGTGCATGTGCGCTCATGATAGAGCCATGCACCACATAAAGAGAGTAGGAATTGCAGACACAAGACTGCAATATACAGCGCGACAGGCAGTCTGTGAAAACTCCAGCACAAATTTACTAACCGCAGCCTCATCCCTCACTACTCTCCCACACAAACTTCTTCTTTTATCTCATCCCAAGTGTGGAGGGAAGTTAAAAATAATTCAGAGAAGAAAGGGGGGCTAGCAGACTGACACATTCAAACAAGCTCTGGTGAAAGGGATGAAGCTAAAGCACAGCGGCTGTTGATAAGTTGGATGGGACAGGCTTTATCCCAGGTGATAAGAGGGAGATGGGCCTCACCACCTTGGCTCTCATTTTCCCGCCACTTTCATCTTGCTGCACACCGCAGACCCAGTGACTCACCCAGCGAGCAAAACACAACCAAAACCAATAGCCTGCAGATAGCATCTCTTACGCTAACAAGCTTTTCACTTGGGGATACCATCAGCTCCCTGGTTTTCTCACACAGCTAATTAGCGATGGACTGAGAAGCAGACCTGCAGCTATCTATCCACCATGTTTTTATCCTCTCTCCTCAGTCTTTTTCAAATCTGATGCTTTTCTCTGTACCTCTTTCTGTCTTTCTCTCTCCCTCATACACACACACACACACACACACACACCTCTGTCTCGGTTCAATCCACACTCCATTCATTCATTGCTCCTATCTACCTCTCCATCTTCCAATCCACTACCACTGCTGCCATCACCGCCACTGTGTCCAGCCCAAGGCCACTACTGCCTCTTAATCCCATTAGACCAAACACAATCAATTATCCAGCCAGCCATAAGGATCTGAGAGCATTAAAAGGTTAGCTCAGGAGATTTAAAGCCATTGATGTCTGTGACAGGAATGCACCCCTCCCTTGAGCACAGTGTCAGTGTAAGTGTGTATGTGTGTCAACACGTGTTCATCAACATGACACCCCAACTTGAGCCACCACGCATTGCTTGCGGATCTTTAATCATGTCCCTGCAAGTCCTGGCAAATTACTGCCTTGTGATGGTAATCGATAAAGCGATAAACGCAGCCAGGCAACTGCAGCTGCTGGAGCAAACCGTGGCCACTGGTTGAGGTTTTTTTTTTCTCATAATCTGATCCCTGCTTGCCAAGAGTAAAGGAGAAAAAAAGAAGAAAGAAAGACTCTTTTCTTCCAAGCAGGAGAAGCACAGTGTGGGGGAGAGAACAATGCACCCTCATATACTGTACTGGCATTGAGAGAGGGAGGAGTCGTGGGGGCACAGGTGCGGGTCAATCAATGCTATCAGGAGGATAGACTGATATAATCATATTGTAATCTGGAGATTCAATCCCCTCCTACCCTCACACCCCCCACCCTCCCACCCCTGCCGGTCCATAAACTCCATGCCCCTCTGCCTCTCCATTCATCACCTGATCTAATTCTCTCACTCTTTCCCCTTTATCTTTCACATACACTCCTCTCCTCACTGACTTGTTCCTTCTCAGGCAAGAAAATTAAATATGATCATTCCTCTTCAAAGGCACCACTATTAGCCACATAATGAATATTCAGTTAATGTAGCAGAGAGAAGCGACTGTGCGAGTAGCAGAAGTAAGTGACAGCAAGAAATGAAAGGTGAATCTCTTAAACTGATTTTCAACGGCCTTACAGCACACCTACAAAAAGCAAGTGTATTCGCACTGGCATATCATTTTCCACACTGACTTTATAGCCAAATAACACATAACATTAATTATTATAAATACCTTATTACCATGAATGAACAGCCGTGTGACATTTAACGATGTGATTGTAGATCTACCTCATCAGAGTCCAATACATCATTTATGGCTCATTAATATTTCCAGCGATGAATCATTGATTATGGGGCTATTATGAAATACTTTCTCAAATCTCATGTCCCTGATGCTACGTCCATTGGAAAATCAGTTGGCTAAGGCATGAAAGGCGACAGAGCACTTGTGGCTCTAACTTTAACTCCATCCTAAGGACTTGTCTGTCTGCGTTCCAGATGCAGCTGCCAAGCACCTTCTCCACTGGGATTCAAATGTGTTTCCTCATGCAGACACGATAGCCACTTTCCAATTTCAACTTCATCTTAAACCACCAATTTCTGCTGCCGTAGTGGTGATTGAAATATGAAACCCTGCATATATACAGGCCATTACAGCGAATACAAGGCCCCAGCTGCTGTCTGTCTGCCCAGGGAAGTGAGAGGAGAAGAAACAACAGGGATCAACTACAGCCGGAACACATTTCTATTTATTTATTATTCAATAATGGTGAATTGGCCCCTGACCCCCAGCAGCAGCTCAAACTACCCTCTGAAGAAAATGGCAGCCCTGCTGAATCAGGAGGAAATCAAACAAAATCCCTGGGGCTGAGTAGTAGGAGAGTTCAAATCTAACAAAATTTGATGAGTCTCTCCTTTTTGCTGTTTTTGATTCATGCGAAAATAAGTCAAAAGCACAGACATTTGCTTTCTAGGGCAGCACCATGAACACAGACATGCCAACACACAAATAACAAGTAAATAAATGAGTCATCCCATTAAGCAGAGTTTTTATGAGCATCCTAGAAAGTAATGAGCGTTTTTCTGAGCTTGCTCTTACATCTGCTCTTTACCTCTCTTTCTGTCTCCAACCCCACAAACCAACATGTTTTTTCAGGGGCAACGTGTAGTGCTTTTATCTGTCTTTAATGCCTCTCCAATTTTCAGCAGAACGGTTTGACGGGAAAGTACTTCTAACCTAATTTCAGCTGGAGAGAAAATATTATAAAGTAACTGTTTTTCAAGTGCAAAATAAATGAATAGCGTAGCATACCACATAACACAGGCACCAGAACATGGTGAGGTGATGAGAGTAGTGTGGGTAAATGCTGCTAACACACTGTTGTCTGCAGCTTTCAAGGTTGTTTCAGCTGTTAATTAGTTCAGTTTGATGGCTTGCATCCATGGGTGCAGTCTAACCCAGTTAAGTCAGATGCTCAATGAGTTTTCTCTGGGCCTTAAATACTGAGCCGCTGCTCTACAGGAACCTGGCTCAAGGTTAGCACCAAGCCCAATGTCCAGCGCTCACAGCCTGCCATGCTCCTCAAGTGGCTGCCAGAGAACACTCACCAAGGTTACGTCTGTCAGAGTCAATGAGTATCCCACTTATCTCAATCAAAGTCCTTCACAAATCTTTGAGAGATTGGTCCTGCCTGTGCTTCAAACTCAGAAAAAATCAAGGACATTAACTTTCGGGAAAAATGTGGAAGCATGGGAAACAGTCACGCTGTTGCACCTAAACTGAACAGCTTGACAAATAACATCTTGCATTATTAAGCCGCAACCAATCAAATAAACATATTCAATTAATCAATTAAAATTGTCGCCTACCGAGGGAAACAGATGAACACATTTGCATATTCTTCATAGCCATATCTCTCATCTGCATTAAAGAAAGAATGCACTGAGTAAATTTCTATGAACGACTATGTGGGTTGTTGTTTTTTTAGAACAGTGCTTTTGATGTTCATAAGTAGAAAAATGAAATACATCTTTAGAGAAAAGAGCCTGTGTGATGTGGACTGCACATGTGATAGATTACTCACTGATTTTTATTTCTACTCAAGAAGAAAAACAATTTCATACTGCATATTTCTGCTACTGGTTTTAAACAGCAGCATTAAAAAAAGGCAAACTGTAAGAAAAAAGTATATAAAGTATACCTCCTTTTATTATGGAGACAATATGAATAAATGCCTTTCACTTAACATTGATTCATTCTAAATGACTATATAATGTAATGATTGTTTAAATGCCAAACTACAACCACACAGAGAGAGAGAGAGATAAATTGACATATCTTCATGGCCCCAAAGTCAGTCTGAAAGTAATGAATTGTGCGTTAAGGACAATACATTACTTCACTTTGTTTCCACAGGAAACAGTCTATAAATTGGTTGAGAGGCGATGCAAATGTGTTGTTTGTGCAGCATAAATCACTAGCTAACAATATGACACCTGTGGATTTTTAAAAGTAAGAGAAATCCTCTTTCAAGCCTCCCACCTGCTCGATATTTCACACATAATAATAAATGATCCATTCGCTGTGACATCATGCACAAATGGAGCAATTAGCTATGATGGAAACTGGGATAATAATTATTTCAGGGACATAACAGTGAGGTAGACACAGGCTTTAATACTGTTTGTGTCCAGTGAGTAAATAGTATCACTAGATGACAAGACTGTCATTCTTAAATGCTGGAGCCTTTTTGAATGTCATCTTGCTGGGGCATTCGTCTGTGGGTGACTGTGTGTGTGACTGTGTGTGTGCGGGTTGTTTGTCTGATCCCTGCAACATCCTCCATCTCCAGGGGCAGCGGTTCCCTCTCTCATCAACCATGCCCAGCCAATGTGACTGTCACTCCCAATCTGCACTGAGAGGGGAGCCCGTGCCTATTTTTATAAATGTATTCATATTCATTAGCCCTGAGTGTCATTCATAGCAGCAGTTCTTTAATGCGGTGCGTAACCATCAGAGGCTGGAGGAGCCTGCCTCCTCTCATCTCACAAATTAATAACACAGGCAATCACTGCAAAGGTGCCTACTGTCAAACAACAATGGCTCCTGATTTCCATCAACTGTGCGCACTTCCTCATTTCCACATGACACATACAAAAATACTCATCAGTGGTCTCCCCTTGGGGAATCTCAACAGAAATGCCATTGTACCAGCCTTTGAAATATGAAATCATTAATTTAAGTGAGAATTAATTACAACCTTTTTTCCCCTTTGACCCACCACAATATTCTGCCTCATAACATCTTGGTGGCAGCCGGTTAATTGTGCAGAATAACTGGTGTGAACGCCGGCTGCTAATGAGAACAATTAGGCATCAGACTCACACAAGATTTAACTTCACCCGCTTGCTCAAAGACAGCACACTTTGCCTTGATTGGCTTGTATGTGTCACATAAAGCACATGATGAACTAATTCTACCAGCGCACAAGAGTCAAGGCTTTCTCTCACTGGTATTACTGGTATATGGGAAAAAAGCCTGCTCTACTACTAAGACTGAGACTGACTGTGCATTTTAACATATAAATATGGTTGCTATAGAATCATTAAGACCCATCATGTATGAATATTTCTCTCTATCCCTATATCCACTCCCTCATGAGCCATTTTGGGCACTGTGCCTTCTACAGTAATGGAAGTGGGCTGCATCTCACAGCCTTGCCATGTTTTTTTCATGGCCATTGTTTCTGCTTCACCCCACTTTAAATCAAGAGCATAATGCACAATGG
>JAPMOB010208627.1:0-20003 GCA_029875015.1 Lepomis gibbosus
AAAAACATCCAAGCACGGCTGAAGTTTGCAAAAACAAACATCAAGTCCCCCAAAAGCATGTGGGAAAATGTGTTATAGTCTGAAACCAAGGTAGAACTTTTGGGCCATAATTCCAAAAGGTATGTTTGGTGCAAAAACAACACTGCACATCACCCAAGGATCACCATACCCACAGTGAAGCATGGTGGTAGCAGCATCATGCTTTGGGGCGTTTTTTCTTCAGCTGAAGATGAAGAGGAAGTTCACCTTTCAGCATGACAACGACCCATAGTACACATCAAAATCCACAAAAGATGGCTTCACCAGAAGATGATTAACGTTTTGGAATGGCCCTGCCAGAGCCCAGACCTGAATCCAATTGAACATCTGTGGGGTGATCTGAAGAGGGCTGTGCACAGGCGATGTCTTCGCAGTCTGACAGATTTGGAGCGTTTTTGCAAAGAACAGTGGGCAAATATTGCCACATCAAGTTGTGCCATGCCATTAGAAGACTCCTACCCAAAAAGACTGACTGCTGTAATAATGTCAAAAGGTGCTTCAACAAAGTATTAGTCTAAGGGTGTGCACGCTTATGCAACCAAGTTATTTGAGGGGTATTATTTTTCATTTTTCCCCCTCAAAGATTTCAATTTGTTTTTCAACTGAATTGTTCACATTATAGGTCACATTAAAGGTGGAAAAAGTTCTGACATGATTTATATTTGTCTCATTATTTTACATCATAAGAACCTGGCATTTTAACAGGGGTGTGCAGACTTTTTCTATCCACTGTATATGGTGGAGCTCAATGTCTTATTTTAGAACTACTGGTTTTCTCCCAGTACTTAATATACAGCCTATTATGATATAAATTTCAACATATAATGCTGGAAATAAAAATGCGAAAAGAAAAGAGCTTTTAGTAAATCTTTTTAAAGTGTGTGAATAAATCCAAAATTTAAGGTAGAACAAAGGTAGATCTTGTCAATTGCGCTTCAGCGGGGTGTGTGTGTGTGTGTGTGTGTGTGTGTGTGGCGGCCGAGGAAGACAGATCGTCTGTGCTGGTGTTGTGCTGAGTTGTCCGCACCTCGCGGGACGTTTGGATCATTTATTCCCATTAATAGAACACAAATAAGAGTTTACCATTTTTAAATCAGGAATAGACCCGCGAGGAAACATGGCATGCACGCACTGCATGCTTGCAAAACTCTGCACAAGACTGGTGAACAGCAGGCAAGCAGAAAGAAAAGGGTCAACAATAAGCCTCCATTTAGCAGTAAATGTACAGTGTATGTTGCAGTGAGTAATGAACAGAGACTTTAGCTCTGCAGCTTCTCAAGATTAAAGCGGAGCTACCATGTTTGCTTCAAACAAAGCACTTTGCCAAACAACCCCCTACCTCCACATCTGCACAGTGTTTAAAACAGGGACAATTTTTGTAACTTTACAAAACCAACAGCTCAAAATTCACACCCACTGCAAGTGCAGTGTGCAGCCATTCAGAATAAAAACACTCCTGCTTTGTGAGATGGTCTAATGACAAGTAGTACAAGATTATCTTGGCCTTTAGATGAAGACGATTGTGGGGGTATCAAAGACTCACGGGTATCCCAGGAAGAGCAGGTTGAGCACAGAGTTGTGCTTGTAGAGGTTGACCAGTGTCCAACAGAGTACCCAGCCACACATGGTCAGCAGGCTGAGGCGAGCTGCGATCAGAACCACATACCGGAGCAATGAACCGCCACTGCTCTGAGACACCTGGACGAGACAGACGACAGTATATCTTAGTTAACAGAAAGACTGTGGCACTGCAATCAGTGGGGTTTGATTCCCACGAGAGCTGTGTGTACTAAAATGTGTTAGCTGACTGTATAGGTCTGTGTGTTACCTCTGACACTATAGTCCAAACAAGCCTCCTGGCCAACATGACTGTGATGAAGATAGCCAGGTGGTAATCCATTAGATGAAAGTTCTGCAGGAGCAAACCAGAATTTTCCAAATACAGAGAACAAAATAGCATTAATAGTTTTTCATAAAGACATTTTTAAATTGTACATATTAAGTTTGACCTGAAGCTGTCCAATAAAAATCAGTTGTGTTATGTTATAAGCGCAAAGTAAAGTGTTGGTATATGCAGTGGATGAACCGATGTCTGTGTTCTGGTTCATTAACTTTGGTGTTGAGCCATTTTCACCAAAACGTATTTACTTATTTACTTTTTAATAGAGCAGGCAGGTTCTTTCAAAAAAAGATCCCAGATTCATTCTTAAAGAACAGTGCTGACTGAGTGTGTTAAGTGTGTGTGTTCTTACAAGAGAGGTAGAGGCAGCAGGGTGGCTATATGGGTACCACCACACTGTCCTGTAGATGTTTATGTACTGGACAAACAAGGCCACCAGCAAATAAAGAAAGAGCAGGAACTCAAACAGCAGGCTGCTGTCCAACGGCAGCTTGGGGATCTTCAAGTGACGGACCGGCTCGGGAGTAATGAGGGCCGAGAGCGGGGGGGCAGACAGACCCACCGAGTTACTGCTCCTGAGAGTAGACACACACAAACTTAATACAAACACTGAGAGAGCTATATCTTTGATGCAGAGTATGTTGCAGGTTTTACTCCATTATTTGTTTAGGGATTGGAATGTCACAAAATTGGGAAAAAGGTGAGTCCAAGGCGATTTTTTCTGAGGGACAAACTGTCCAAAACTTTATTATTAGATATACAGTTTAGAATTATATAAAATAGAGAAAAACAAAGATATTCACAGATGAAAAGCAGGAAACAGAGAAACATTTCATCGATTGTCAAATTGGAATTGACAATTTACTACTGTTGTTTTGTTAAACTAATCAATTAAAGTTAGAATGACCAAACTAAGATAAGTTAAGACTATTTTCAATGGTAAGACTTCTAAATGGCATGCAAAATATATAAGTAAAAACAATGCTACAGCATTTTTAAAGCATGTCTAAATATAGTTTCTTAAACAATTTCCACCTACGTAGATGTCAAAGAGCACTAAAGGCTTACACAAGATCTACACTGTAAAACCAGTGCGAGTTATCAGGTGAAACCATCTAAATTCATCACCTGTTCCTGAGGCCTGTACCATTGCCCAGGTTGCC
Organism: Lepomis gibbosus; assembly: GCA_029875015.1. Taxonomy (NCBI): domain Eukaryota; kingdom Metazoa; phylum Chordata; class Actinopteri; order Centrarchiformes; family Centrarchidae; genus Lepomis; species Lepomis gibbosus. The sequence goes on from JAPMOB010208627.1 coordinate 3,103, forward strand.
TCCAACGAGAGTCTGCAGGGACGGCAGAGCAGAGCGACTTAGTTGCTGTCTGCTTGGACCCCTGCGACCTCCTGGCATGGTCGCCAGTTACCGTGGCAACTACTGACGCCGCCCACCAACCAACAGGCGCTGCAACTCCTCTCCTTCTCCTCAATAAGCCACCATGTACAGCCAGGCCACTGTGGAAGAAAACAAAAGACGGAGTAAAAACAAGAAAAGTAAACCAATCATATTTTTAAAAAAAACAACAAGAAAAAAACTATAAACTAAAAACCAACAAGCCTGAGGCCTGATCAATATTTACAGTACTACAGCCTGTAGTCAAATTACATACAACATGGTACACCACACATGTAATAACAGCCGTGAAGTATATTATGGATTATTTCCAATGAGGTGCTTCTCAGATTTAATTTTTTCCTTCACTGATTTTATTTGTTATGTTTTCTTTACTGTCCATATCAACTTTATTCGTCAGTCAGCATTATAGCGAAATTCCTCGTAATCATTAGCTATCTGAGAAGGGACATAAGTAATCCTTAGGTTATACCTCAGGGTATATTAACATATTCAGAGTATCATTAAATTTAATGTGTTTATCTACACATTTTGCTTGAAGGGAATGTGATTTACTGTGGAAATGTTTGCAAAACTTGCATTTTTCATGCTATACACAACAATGTTAACATACTGGGCTGTAGGTTAAACATCTGCCTGAAACACTAAAACTTTTATACCTACAGATCTTTATTGATGTTGAATAATTTGGAGTAAAAGCAGCAAACAGATTTGCTGGTGCGTCCTTAAAAAACCCACAACAACTGCGAAATAACCTTACTAGGTGAAATTGGTTTGGTGTGAAATCTGTTTGCAGCACAAGAATCTGCTCCACTTTCAACGTTGCAAACACGTCTATGTTCATTCAAACATACAAAAAAAAAGGATGGACTCAGCACCAACAAATTTCTCTTGTTTAGCAATTATTTTAATTAGTCCTTATCAAACCTACTTCATACCATGACATGTTATCATGACATAAACCATGTCAGTGGTACAATTCAACCTTCACAAACCTGCCAGTGTTTACCTCAGGAAATTATTCAGCAGTGATGGTGAGCAAACCATTTCCCTACATTTCTTGTTTTATGATCAAAGTAGTTTAAACAACATAAACACTCATTAAATGTACTGCATTTGTTGTACGGCTGCATGATAGAGTAAAAAATAAAAATCACATTACATTGTATTATGATTTGCTATGTGACTCCTGATCAGTGGGAATTTTCATTTTCACTGAAAAAACTATTAAAACCATGATGTGAACCATTTGTTGGAGGCTGTACCAAACAAACATTTTTTCTTAAATCTAGAGAACAAGATTTGCTGAGGCATTGCAGCCCTACAGTGCTTAATTATAATGCAAATTTTGTCACATTTTACATTTATCAAAATATTGCAGTTTCCACAATTTGAATCTTGCAATTTCGATTAATTGTGCAGTTCTAGGGCTTATTGATAACTACAATCATGAAATACCGCGCTATTGAAAAGACAATCACAATGGTTGGCAAGCAGCCACAACAACCTCTACATTCACACATTTCTGTTTTACACTGCGTGCTTCAAAAAAATTCGACAAGCAATACGAGTGCCGTAAAAAGCGTATGGACTGCCGTAACCTGATTTCAAACCTAGTAGATGTATGTTTTCCTACTTTTATGTTGTTTTACTGTTTATTTAGAAGGTTAGCTAACTTGGTGACAATCTAATGAGTGTGTCTGTTGTTTTTTTTATTATCCACTAACTAAATTTAGCTATACTAAAGTTCCACAAAGTGCAGCTGTTAACATTATATGGAAGCCCAGTCTTTCTACTCTGTAAAGCGACTGAGCTTGTGAAAAGCGCTTTACAAATTCAATTTATTATTATTATCATTATTATTATTATTATTATCATCATTCTGCTCCACACCGGGGTATGGGTGTGTGTGGGGTGTATATGTGTGTCTCAGTGTGTGTGCGTTGCTGCTCTATGTAAATGTACTTGATAGACATGCCCTGAAGGTAGCTACATGTGAAAAAGACATTGTCAAACAGCAGGAATTAATTTGCCTGGTAATGTAACTTTGACTAGCACCCAGCAGCTAGCTTGCTCTGATCATAAAGCTGCAGTTTGTGGCTTGCTAGGTTGTGAGGTGAGATCCACAGATACAATGACTATGTATTACTGCACTAAATGACTTAATACAACAATTAAGACAGTTAATACAACAATAAATCACATTAGGGGAAATTACTGCACCGCGACAGCCCTATGCAGCCCTAATTTGTTATATAAAATAGCCTCTGCTCTTATTTTCTGAATGTTAAGGTTTTATTTCATAAAAGTGAATTAATTTGTTAGAGGTTGTTTCTTTTAGTACACCATAATTAAATACCTTCTGGTTTCCTTAGCCATCTGTGGCAGTAAACTGAATTTCTTTGTGTTCTGGACTGTTGGTTGAACAACAAACTTTTGTTGGCTTTAGTGAGGTGTTACCTTATGATTGTTTTAAGGGTGTAGCTCATATCAGACAGTGACACACCTCTCAGTATAATGCAAGACAGCTCTACCACAAACTACAGCCTCTGAAATGATCACACAGTTGAATCAACACCTCTTTGAAACAGTTTCAACATAAAATAAAGATTATAACCTCCAAGAAGGTAGGATTTATGACCAGAATAGACCATTAGTTTTAGCTAGCCGTACCTGATAAACTGGCAACTGAGTGTACATAAACTGACTAATTAATTAGCTATGTCCTGGAGGTTTCACCTCATAGAAACAGTTCCACTTATCACAAACGCAACCAAACTGGAGAACCACCGCAATGCCTTCCTTGTGGCAACACTCCGGGCTAATGTCAATCTACACCTACCCAGAGTATGAAACCTGCTTAAACTCACATGGGGAAACAATCTCTTGGAGGCGTTTGCAGAGGCTCACATATATCTAGTTGAAATTACTAGCGAAGAGTATGTTTTTCCATTCAGTGCTAGAGCTGACAGCAGACACTTTATATAGAACAGTCCACTGATACTAAAAGTGACAGCCTGCTATCCAAAACACTATCTGAGGAGGATACCTCAACCTCTTCTCCAAGTTGAAATCCATCAGTACTTGGATCATTTCTAAATTCTGATAATAGGATAACTTGTCGTGGCAGGAAGCTCAGGTGTAAAATTAACAATGGCTCTTTTCCATTTCAGTTACGCCGGTGAGCCAGCATAAACAATACTGACACTCCTACTGCAGTCATCAATCGTTTCGTTACCTATTACACCTGGGATTCTCTTGCTGCCACATGTCAAACCAACTGTAAAAAAAACCAAATAGCTTTCGTTGTGTGTCACTGGACACATAAAACCAATTTCAAACTCATTAGCTTTGTAAAGATGAGGGTCTTTTTAAATATTTTTTTTGTTTCTCAGTCACTGTGTTGTTTTTTTAGACCAAATATATTTGATTTTCTAATCACACTGTCAATGGATTATGTGTGTAGATTGTTTTGATTAATCAGATTGGGCTGTTTTAGTTTTACAAAAATAAATAAAAATGCCTAAAGCCTTGTTAATAAAAGACAATTGGGATTACATGGTATCATTTTTTATAATGGACTACTCATTTACTTTGAGGAAAATACAAATACATTCTCAGGGTTTAGCTACACATGTTGTATTAAAAGAGAATACAATTGGGTTTTGGACTGTTAGTCGATGAAAACATCCAAACTGAAGACGTCATCTATTTTGGGACACATTATTCACTTTTAAATCACATTTCAGATATATCAATAATAAAAATCATTATCAACTGCAGCGCAATTGTTTAACACACTATAGAAATGATTTATTTAAACTGGAAGTTAATCAGAACTTATTTCCCTAATCCTTGATAAATATTTACTAAACCAATGCCGATTTCTTTTGTATGTTCAAGGTTGTTATGACATGGCCGGTTAATTTGTTACACAGCTAGATGTTTTAAAATATTAAAAACTACTTGCTCCAGTACAAGCTGAGATAACTAGGGATGCAATAAACATTTATTTTCATTAATAGCTACTTTAGTTTAGGCCTATTGTGCTGATCATTTTCTCAACTAAGCGATGAATCACTTTACCTTAAAAAAAATTGTTGAAAGTGTCTGATGGACTTTCCCACAGCCCAAGATATTCAGTTTTCTTTCATATGTGACAAAGACAAGCAACAGATCTTCACAAGGGAGAAAGGGGAATTAGCAATTTTTAGCAAGATTTTTACTAGAACAGTGAGTGAAACCATTAATCAATTATCAGTTGCCTATTAATTGAATAATCAATAATTAATTGAATAACCTAAAGAGAAACCTTGTTAACTTTAATGCAGATGGCTGCATCCATCTCAAGAGATTCATTTTTGATACATGGTACAATGGTAGCTCTAGTCAAACTTTTGACTTATCTGCTACAAAGTTGACTTGAATCTACAGATCAATGGACAGAAAATTAACTGTCAACTAATTTGGTAATCAATCAATCATTTTTTTTAGCTCCAGCTTCTCAAATGTTAGGATTTGGTCTGGTTCTTTATCTTGCATGATAGTAGCCTGGATATTTTTTGGATTTTGGACTGCTGGTCAGCAAAGATAACACTCCGAAGACTGAACTCAGGGAAATGGTGGTGGACATTTGTCACCATTTTTCTCACACTTAATAGGTAATCCTACTGGTTGATTTAGCGAGAAAATAAGCCTGGGATTAATCTATAAACGTCCCATCTGTGCTCGTGCAGCTGTAACAGAACTCTATAATAAACCATTTGATAAAAGAAGGTTGATTCAAAATGTACAGGGCCTAAGTTACCTCATCACCACTGCTCCGCCCACTTCATCAGCCTGTGATAAGCCCCTTAAACGAAACACAAACCAGTGCCAGATAACATCCATCCAACCTCAGAGTGTTTCAACATTTCCTTTATGCTGAAATGGCTTATGACACATGATGGAGATGATACTAGAGCATTCTCTGTGGCCTGTGTGAAGTTCCAATATAATAAAGCTGAATCTTCAACAGGAAACAACCGTTAACACACACACGCGGCTGAAGAGACAAAAAAGTGAAAAGAAGCAAAAAACAGGAACTGTAAGATAGAGAAATCAACTACAGTGGAGTGATTGCGCGACGGTATTTTGTCGTTTTGTAGAAGTGCAAAACGTTTCTAGTTTTTACCTCATCACAAGACCTTTTGAAAGTGCTGAAAAAGCGACCAAGCAAGACGCTGGAAAAAAGGTATGTGAAAATGAAGTTGCGTTGAGGCGGTGGGTTTTGTCGGACTGGGGCACTTTTTTATTTTATGAGGTGGGCTTTTCTTTTTTCCTTTTTTTTGCAAAGACTTGCTAAGACACGCACTGAAGCTGCCTGTCTTAATTATGACATTAGGCAGCGTTGTCATTTTGTCCACGGCGGAAACTTGGGAGCACTCACTTTTAACAAAGACATTAAAATAGAAAGGTGTAAGCTTGTAGCAAGGAGGCAGCTTGCAGATACAAAGCTAGATAGTTTAAAAAGCTCTCTAAAGCCACAGTTACTCACACAACATCGACAACATACGCGGGGGTGAACTGAACGAGGATGCATCAGTCAGTTGTGTGGCTTCCAGCCTGACGAGTCCAGACAGAACCGAGCATTTCTCCTTCTTCCAGCTTCAATATCCCCGACTGCACTGGTGTGGCGACGAGCTACGGCGGCACCGGCGAAGCTGGAGGGTCGCTTTCTCTCCAGCTGTAAACATAAAACGGCTTTAAAAGTTAGCACTGGGTTTTGTGAGCAACAGTGTAAATGCGTTGCACACAGACCGACGTGGCAAACCCGCACCTCCGCTCACTGCGACGTCATCAGAGCGCGACTTAAAGGAAGACTGCACAGTCGCAGTGACTAAACAAACGAGCAGCTGATCTGGAGTCAGCGCTGCTGTCATCCTCCCAACTTTTATTGATGATTGTATTAAAGATTGAATTAATTATTTTAAATTAAAAAGTCCTTGTTATCAAAAGAATATAGAGTGTGTGAACTCTGTACGAAAGCTGAGCTGGAGGCAGAGATGCCTTTATTCCTGAAATTAAATATATTAGAATATTTTGAGAAATTTCATCTATTAATTAGGTAGGTTTCAAAGAACTTGAAGATAACTATAAATTAAATTTTACTTTTATTTGTAGTTTATGTTCTATGTAGCCTATATTTGCTATTTTTTAACTTATAACTGCTTAAAGTTTACTAAATTTTGTTTCTTATTTTATAGCATATTCACATGTAGGCTAAACTTTTTGATTTTGTTGCAAATTGCTTTGGCAACATTGTTTAACTTAAACATTCATGCCAATAAAGCATATTGAATTGAACTTGCTTTTCTATTCCTATCAGATAATAGGCTTGTTGCAGCTTGTTGCTTGCTGTGTTCAGTGTGATTTTACGCGAATATTTTAAGAATTCAGCTCTGGTCTTGGGCTCTGTTTGTGGCAGTAAAACATCCACTTCAGTCTCCGTCAGTGAGATTGTTATCCATTTCTCACTCAGAACATCCTGTAGTTGAGCTCTGATTTCTGACACGGCCACTGTCACATCCTCTGAGTAACGCCGAGGACGAATATTGATGCTGGATGAGCATTTATGTTCATCCACAGAGCAGAGATAACAGATAGGCCTACACTGCTGATCAGTACGGCAGAACATCTTCATCATCTCATCATGATGAGAGCAGATGTTCTCCTGCTGCATCATAATGAGGCTTGAGGTGTTTTTCACAGTAAGAGGCCAGACAGAACAAACAGGACTTGAGGACTTTCGGTTTTGTCCCGGTACAGACATCACAGGCCACATGTTCAGCATAGCAGCGATCAGCAGGAGCAGCTTGGAGTCCAGTCTTCTTCAGTTCCTCCACTAAAACGGCAAGCATGGTGTTTTTCAGCAGGACAGGCCTCGGTGTGAAGCTCTGTCTACACTGAAGGCAGCTGTGGATTTCCTTCTCATCATCTACATCCCAGTGGGTTTTAATACAGTTCATGCAGTAGCTGCGTCCACAGGGAATAGTCACCCGATCCTTCAGGAGATCCAGGCAGATGGAACAAGAGAAGTTTTCCCGGGCCAGCTGAACTAATTTCTGCACCATTTCACCTCTCAGTGGAGCTCTGATCCAAACAGCTTGTGTTTCTGCAGTGAACGTGGCCTGTCAGCTCCAACACCTCACCACATGTTGGTTCCACATTACTTCAAACTGTAGATCTGAAGGGGAGGCAACAAGGAAATATACGTTATGGACAAAGTGGAGCTCACTGTGTTTGAGATTATTAACCCCCTGAAAAATGGGGAGAAATAATCACAAGAGTGATGAGCTGATTTTTCCTCAGTGAGAATGTTAGCCCAATACATTTTTACATGAATACAAAAATTTACAAATAAAGACATCTACAGGAAAGTAGAGAGCACACACCCTATTCAAGTTACAGTAATATTCACAACATTTACCAAAGATAACTTAGTACATTAGCTGATGTACTGTAGCCTACAAAATCAAGGTACCCGTACTTTACTTGAGTATTTCCATTTAATGCAACTTTATTCATTAACTCCCCTAGTTACATCTCAGAGGCAAATACAAAAACCTCACAACACTTGTCTGACAGCTTGAGTTACTTTTCTGTTTAAATGTATTCATCCTCTAACTGTCCAGTGAAAAACATCTCCAACTTTGGGGATTTTGTTTTATTTTGATAAACTACTTCTTTAGCTAAATAAACTATTTTAACCACTCTTGAATTAAGTGAAAAATGAATCGTCGCAAAGCTGCAACAGGGCTGGTTTCCTGAGCTCGTTTTACAGACAGATTACAGTTACAGTACATTAAATGACCCAACGGTAGGTAAAAGAAGAGGAGTATTATTTTATCACTGTGGTTTTAGTACTTGTACCACCAATGGTTCTCACTCACACACACACTTTCTCTACTCTTCACAAAACAGTTTCAACAAAGACTAAACTGTAACTTGATGAATGATGATGGATCTTTATAGAGCTTCTCTATAAATGTCAGAAAATATAGTGACACATTCAGATTTCTTTTTTTTTGTTTTGTTTTATTAGTTTACTATCATAATAAGCACATCCCAACATTTGAGAGGCTGGGACAAACTTGTAAAAAATGCGATCAATCAATTATTGAAATTGTTTCCATTTTTTTAGTTGATTAACTTATCAATTACTTTCAGGACTACTCAAAAATATGACTTGAGCTGATCTGTTAGACAGTTCACCTCTGTTGTAACAGCAGACCCTACTAATGTCAATAATCTTTTAAAAGACTCATAAGCTTTCCCAAAAGTTATGGTTATATTAACAACAAGACTAGAGTTGTACCCCGTTGTCAAAAGTTAGAAAAATAATAATTTTAACAGGGTCTTAAAATAATAAAGAATTTCTTAACATGTTGATTTTGACAGTCATACACACACCACACTTTTGTTTATATTTGGATGTGTTGGGCCAAATGTTAATAGCTGCTGGCTACTTTGAGTTTTGATACTGTTAACTATTAACAGTGGTGGTATTAAGGGCAAATATAGCTTTAATTTCTAAAAAGCAAAAAAAAACATTCCACATTATGTCTTGGCTCAAAGCCTTAGAAAACACCACACTGACTTGCTTGTATCTGTTATACATGTGCAATGTTGATGTTCTCTGTATATCGTAAACTGTGTCATGCAACTACTAACACAAGACAATTGTTTGGAAACCTTTAAACCTAGAGTCAAAATTCAAATGGTCATTAGAATACACACATTTGTTATATGCCAGAGTTAAAGCGTTTATAATTAATAAACACATACTGAACACCGTAAAACAACAACAACAACAACAACAAAAAACAACTAAAAATATCAATAGATGTCAACAACTTTATTTTTCTGTGTAAGTGATTTTTAGTTCAACATGTACTTCTGAAACACAATAATACAAGCCAAATGGTGAAAAAGAAACCAAGTACTTTCCAGAGCTGTACATTGAGAAAAAAAATTGAATTACATTTTCATATTTTGCTGACAACCATAATCTATAAAGAAAAAATGACTTACTTTGGGCCTGTAACATTGTTGACTTTACTTCATGTCTTAAAGCAACACCCTGTAACTTGCTTATTTACACAGTGTTTGCAATTCTTTATAAGAAAGTGTAAATACTTCATTCATCTTATGTACAAAGGTTTAAAAAAAAACAATTATTTTCTGAACAGAGGGTAATGTAAATGCTAAACAAATACACTGTAGTTACGTCAACTCATCCAGGAGATATGAAAGACAACTATTTACAAAAATGATAAAAAGCTAAAAACTAATTTCCACATTCACGATAATCTATTCATATTTATGTGGGTTTAAATAGCTCTAGACTAATGATAGAACAATTGTGATTTGTTTATTTACTGGCCCTAAGAGTAATTTATTCAACCTATTATGGTTGGATAAAATAATTACCTATTTTACTGCTTAACAAAGATTTTTAATAAGGATAACATCAATTTAAAGCCTCATATAAAAATACTCTAATTGGGCTTTAGTCCTCATAATGTTTTCAGTACATCGATAAACCAGCAGAGGGAGAAATTTTCCCAAATATTCTGTTTAGTTGTCTAAATGTCTGAATCTTTTTTATGAATCCTTCTGCCGGCATTGAACTTATCAAATAAGGAAATAAAAGAGTCACTTCATGATTCATTTTAATACATAAAACTGGTGGCATTTAAACGTTTAAAAGACAAAAAGGCTCCCAATTCTGGTGAGGCTCTCTGAAACAGAGGTCACATGGCGTTTCACAGCTGGAGGGCTCAAATGACGACGCTGGTGCCACTGCGAGAACTCTTGTCCTGGGAGAGACATACTAACTTTAGATTCACTTAACTAGCAATCAACAGAACTCATACTATTTAAGAGGACATGTGTGTTTGTTTTGTTGATGCAAGTGCATTGGTGTAGTTGCATAAGTGTGTGTCTTCAGCATGTGTCTATCAACTAGGCTAAAGCACAGTACGTCTTACAGAGAAGCGTTCATTCCTCCGTGCTCCTGGTTTTTGTCCAGGCTCGTACTCTGTGTAGTTGGGAGGCTTGTCAGTCCAGCCTCCACCTCCTCCTCTCCTGCTGCTGCCTTCATCATCTGAGCTCCAGGACCCTCTTCTCGAACGCCTTGATGCTGGGGGAGAGTAGTTTCCTCTGGACCTGCTGTCGAACAAGTCATCTCTGGAACGGGAGCGGGGGCGGTTCACACTCCCTCGTAACCCGCTGCGACTACGCCCATCAAGTGACTCCTCGCTGTAGCTCCTGAGAGCACCTCTGGACTGAGTGGATGAGGGGAAACGGCTGCCCACTGGTCCTTGCTCATCTCGACGGCCAAAGCCACTTCGGCTGCTCTCGCTGGAGCTCGGGGGGCGAGACTTAGGTGCAGGGGGTTGCATTCTGCCCAGCGGTTGCTCTCTTATTGGTGGAAGTGTGATGATGCGACGCTCTACTGGGCCTTCATCAAGACCAGAGATGATGCTGGGAGGGCCGTGGGAAAATGGGCCGTTGGGTTGCATGTGCTGGGGAGGAGGTGGCATGTGCTGCATGTACTGCATGTGCTGTGGAGGAGGTGGAATGTACTGCATGTGCTGGGGTGGAGGTTGCTAGGACAAGTGGGAAGAAGACACAAGAAGAAATACAGACGTAAATACAAAAATGAAAACCACCACTTGTACATTTCATTTTGTGAAATTCACCGAGACACAAGAGCTCTGCCTCAATTTGACACTATAGGAAATACTGCAATTCAGCACTGTACCAAAAGGAAATGACACAAACCAGTGCCCTGCAAGATGTCAATCCAACGGCAACACTATTGCTAATTTCAAAATTAAAAGAAAAATTTGAGAATTTTTTCTTAACATTTGCTACGATTTTATACTTTTGTTATTGAGTGGTTTGTGCCACCTCACCTGAAACAAAGACCAACCCTTTCTAACACTGTAAGTTGATACATTCTCCTTTAGGGAAAAAGATCAAATGCACCATTGTACAGAGGAACTGGCATACATTAGTTAATACTAACTCAGTATTAGATTGTATTGTAAAAGGGCCAATATACTCCATCTTGCTTGCCAATGGGCAGATGGCTTAGGAAACCCATCACATCTTTCCGAAGGTCATATTGGGAGGACTATGTCCGACCATTTCTGTAACTTTCCGAAACAGAAGAGCCGACATTCACAGTATTTACATCATGATTGGTCAGCTGTCCAGATGTGAGAAAGGAGCCACCGTCTGAATTTCTCTCTCTCTTTTATTTTTAATACTATTCTATCATACACTATACTATTTCTGTCACTTTTCATGTGAACAATCAAGAGTAACCATTAGTGTCTTTTCAGGAGAGACTGACATTTAGTACAGTGTTTCCAACTTGCTCGGATAAACAAGTTCTCATTGAGCATGACTGGAAAACAAAAGCTTTGTTAACTAGTTTGGTTGTTTGAAACAAACAAAAAAAACCCTCATTGGATTCTCTACATAGACTAATTTTAATCCAATTAAAACTGCCAGTAATGTGAACTACCTCCTCTTCAAAGTAAAATCACTGGAAAACTGGCCACCAAATAGATACTAAATTACTGCAATACAGGTAAACAGGAATGGTCACAGCAAGGGTTTACATATAAACAGTAGGAAATGACAATATGATTAAATAATCTGATGCTCTTCTGTTTACAGAAACAGATTTGATAACAATACCTGTAGCAGAGGACTGGTCATGTCTATCCCCTTCACCTGGCCCTCCAGGTAATCAAGCATTTGATTGGTGTTGGCAGGGGTGTGGTTGCCATAGACACTTTGAGGTGGCATGCTGTAAGATAATGACTGAGGAGGAGGGAGGGGCATAGGTTTCATAGGGATGCTCTTCCCTGACACAGATCCTGGAAAGACAAAATATTCACAAAATAAAGTTAGGTGATATACATGTGGAGACATTTGTGGACGAATACCAACCTGCAGTCTAAAACTGTATTAAAGCCACAGGGCGTGCTTATTAACTGACTTGCTGTGTGGTTTTCTGTACGTACCTGAGTAGAGCAGTGGGTTCATCTGGGAGGAGGCGTGGCTCATTGGTGCATAACCCGGCTGTCCTCCTAACCATGGGGCCATGGACCTCTGAGCATCCTTTATCATACGATGCCGCATCACCGCTGCAAGATGAAGACAACACTTCATTTCATAATTGTCAATACAGGAAGGTCTTCTCTGTGTACAATCTCTTTATCTGCACTGTGGCTGACATGACTTTGTACCAAGTGATTTCCAAAGCGTACAATAAGCTTTCAGACTGATTTTCTACCTACTAAGCACTGGCTTTAATTTATACCAGAACAGTGTGAAAACGGATACAGTCCTTGTGAAAACAATGTACAGCACTTCAGAGGCATGACTACTCAACAGCAACTCTTTAAAAAGGACAGGTTCATATGGCCATATGTACATTGAAGCTATTTGTTGCTGTAATTGTTTCTCCTCCCCTTACTGGCAGTTAGAGAGATCCCTTCATAACGTGATATCAGTAAGATATATATATAGTAGTTCCTATAGTTCCTGTTCTGTGTAAAAATTCATTCTGATGTTCAACTGAAGCTAATGAGCCTTCTGTAGTTCGAGTCAAATCAAGAAGGTGTCTTCTAAAGCTAGTGCAAAATTCCCTGTTTTTGTTTCTCTAGTCTTTCCTTGCTATGCTCCGGTGGAGGAATAATACGGAAACACAGTAACTTTGAAGCCAGTTTGAAGTCAAACTGTTGACGCATCATTTCAGCTTCAGTTACACTTTAAAATGCGATCTTATCCTCCATCGCTTACACTTAAAAATTATGTCAGAAAAAGATTGGCATTGGAAAACACCTTGGCATCGCTTTTAATGCCCCTTTAGTATTGTTTTTCGACGTGGAGGGCTCCGGGGTCAATACAACGTCCGGTCAAGTTAGTTATAATAAATATGCAACGTCCGGGTAGACTTTAAAAATAAAACTACTACTACTACTTCACCTTGAAAAACAGAAAGATGTAAAACATTGTGAAAAGTGACAATTTGGTTAGGAAAAGGGAAACATCATGGTATGGCTTTAAATAAAGTTATTTATGTGACTTAAGTTAAGTTACTTTATTTATTATACACCTACGTTCCAAAATTATGCTACAGGGCTTCCGCCAGTGTGTTGATGCTAAGTGATGATGCGAAGACCAAGGGCTCTTGGCCACGCATCCATATGTGGTGACTTGAGGGTGAGAATGTGTTGTTAAGACACACTTTACAAAATGTGAATTTATCCTTTAAATACATAATGAAAAACCGAGCAAGTTCATAATATATTTTTTACTACCAAGTTGCCTTATTGTCTGTTCCCCGTGTATTTCTTACAACATAGGTAAAGAACTTTAGGCTTGTCAGCAATCTATTCCCATGTTTTGAATGTCACAGCGTCCTTAAAGCACTGACAAGAAGAGTTTCTAACTGGTGCCTGGTCTCTCTACCTTTTTCAGGACAACAGCATTGCTGTGGGCAGCAGGGACAGCGCACATAGCAGCAGCATTTCTGAGGGCAACACTGGCAGCAGCAGACACAGAAGAGGATCATCAGAATGAGAACTCCGATGATAATGAGCAACGCTGTCAACCAGCCTATGAGAGGAGAGGAAGGGACAAGCTTAATGTGGTGTGACCAAAGAAATAGAAGTCTTGTTAATAGGTATTTCTGTCCCTGATTTTGTTAGAACTCCTAACAGCTACCTATAATGCCACACAAATTTAGGTTTAAATTCATCAACAGTAGAAGTTGTGGAAATTTCTTACCATAAACTATGAGTTGGATTTCTTTGTCAGAGACTCCAGAGGTGTCTCCAGCAGCATTGACAGTGCAGTAGTACACCCCGTTGTCCCACCACATCACCTCATAGATCACCAGGTCTGCCTCTGTACACACACACACACACACACACACACACACACACACACACACACACACACACACACACTTCCAATTAAACAGTGGCCAAGTTTCCGTTGAAGCAAATTTCAAAAACGAGCAACACCAAAAATGGGACACTGGGACTGTACATAGTCTGGTCATGTTTGTACTGTGACTTGTCTGTATTCCAAGTACAATGTTGCTGATTGGCTCACACCTCACACCTGCTATTCATTAGTTGTTAGGATGAGGTTACTTTTCTGCTCATTATCAATTGTTACTGATTCATTTTCTGCCAATTAACTAATCCTCTAATCACTTCAGCTCTATTATGAAGTATATGTATAATAATGGGTGAAGTTAAATATTTATAATCTGGATGAAGTGTTTGAGTTCTGTAGTTCTCAAAACTTCATTTAGTCTCAAGACTGAACAGGGTCTCATCTGGATTGAGCAGACGCCAGCTGTGTTGAATGGGACCATGTAGTGTTTGCATGAACTCACTATTTTGGACGGTGATCCTGCGTTCACGGTATTCTACTCCTAGTGTGGGCTCGCTGGTTCCTTTCTTCTGGATCACTGTGCGCACTGTTCGCTGACGATCTGGACAGTCATTTGCTGGGTCCTGCCCTAACTGTAGCGCAGACTGGTACGCTGCAAAACCAGAGGCAAAGTTTTCATTAAAGCAATAAATGATGATCTTTCCTGAGATTGGCAACCATGTAGCGCTTGTTGTTATTACCTGTATGCTTGGTAGGTATAATGATCAAAGTATCTTTATTGTGGGGTATCACAAAATGTACTAACTGTACAGGATTGACTATCCTGCAAGTGAGTATTCTGACCTGTGTGAACAACAAGGAAATATGTCCAGGACTCACATTCTAAACCTAGCAAAATCTGATAAGTTGTGGGTTTTTTAAATCATCCTAGCGGCATGGCAATGTTTGTCAATAAGTCGGACCACCACTTTGGTCCAGACTGAAACATCTCAAAAACTGCTAGATGGCCTGACACATTCTTGTTTTCCAGAGGGTGAACCCTCTCACCTACTGACCCCCAACTTTTGCTCCAGTGCCCTGAGGTTATTATGTGGCTTTGAGTGAAAGGTCTCAACAATTATTAGATGGACTGCCATGAAATTTGGTGCAGAAATTTATGTTCCCGACGGGATAACTTCTAATAACCCATGACTTATCATCTACTGCAATCATCATATCAAAATTCGAATTGATCAAATACTTTTATTTCCGATTACATTCAAAACTAATAACATTCTAATCTACATAATCTGTTGCTTGTGTCAGTTTTACGTAGCAAATGTTGGCATTTAGCTCAAAGCACTGCTCGTGCCTAAATATAGCCTCACAGAGTCCTTAGCATGGTTTATAAATATATTAAAATGTTGTCAATAAACCAAACCAAATCCAGTGAAAACACCTTCATCAACCATGCAAAATTATTTATAGTCTGGTTTCAGGGAGCCAATACATCACAATTCAACGAGTCAGAGGTTCTACCTGTCACTTACACAAGCATTAAACTACTCATAATGCTTGTGTAAGTGCGACAGTGCAGCATACTGCAGATATGTAAAAAGGTAAAATTGTGGCTAGACATTAAAAAGTGCAAAAGTATAGGCCAGTTGAGAACACAGTGTGTTTGACAAAGGTACATACACAGAGGGCAGAGTTCACCTTGCCAGCGGCCTGAGGAAAAAAGGTGTTTAACTTTGTGTTGGACTTGGTGCTGATTACAAAGAAAACTTCTTTACGATCAAATTCTTCCTTTATCATCATCAACGTAGTATTTATAATTTGCAAAGGTTAAGTTGGAGCCTAAATCCTATTTACCACCTTAGCTGGCACATTAGGCTCACTACATATTGGAAGTTTTTCATTCTGGCTTTGATGAGTATTTGGCAAGAATGTGAGACTTCTTATATGAACATGCTGTCTTTTCCTGTCATGCTTTACCTCCTCTGTTTCACATCAGCAGTACAGACAGTTCAGAGAGAAGTGCCTGACAATGCAAATACACCATCACTTTTCTCACCATTATTCTGACTTTTGGTGTGTATGATGTTGCTTACCTGTGGAATAGTAATCCAGCACAGGGTCCTTGCAAAAGGACTTGAACGTCCAGGTGACGAGGACATCTTGGATGTTTGCAGAGGTCGAGTAGTCACAGCGGAGTGTCACTGGAACAAACAGAGTTGTGCTGTACTGCTGCTGAAGAACATTCACCTGAATACACACCGACACTGTGGAGAGAAGGCCAACAGATGGTTACAGATGGTAGTTTGTGTATTGTGCACATGTTTGTAAGGAATAAAGCACAGTCTCGTGTGCCGAACAAGAAGCTGGCAATTAAGAGAAACAGTAGCCTGTGTATTGCTTAAAGTCAAGTTAGATAAGAACGAAACAATTTGTGTGGATGTTTTCTCTCAACCATGGAGTTTATTTCACAGTGGCAGAACCAGAAAAACAGGTGACACAGACAAAGGCACAGTGAAACTACCAACCAAACATTCAAAAGCTGGAATGAAACCTGTTCAGTTCATTTGTTCCTAAATGTAGACAGGTCAGTGACTCTTTAAAATAAGATGGAAGACTATAAAAAGGTAGGTTACAGTTTAAACACATACCAACCTGGTAAGCAGGTATCAGTAGGCTATAGTCCTCCAAATAAAAAAAAAGATACTTATAATACTATGGAAAAAATCCTTTCCATAGCTTCATCTAAGCAGACTTTAGCTAGAAACAGTATGTAGGTCTAGAGCCCTGCATTTCAGCCCGAGCCCGACGGGCCCCGACTTATTTACGCCCCTAGGGCCGGGCTTCGGGCCAATTTT